>JAPYZF010000389.1:0-68269 GCA_030523045.1 Meteorus cinctellus
AAATCCAACCCCACATGCGAGCGAGCGTAGCGAGCGAGCAAGCACAACCCCACATGCGAGCGAGCGTAGCGAGCGAGCAAGCACAACCCCACTTGTTTTGATTTTTATTTATCATTGCGAATGTACATTGATCAGAATATTATTTATCTGTTCATCTATTCATTGTTGGTTGTTTTTATTTGTTATAGAAATTGAAGCTCAAGAAGCATGCAAATGGCTGAGAGCTGCTGGATTCCCGCAGTATGCTCAGATGTATGAGGGTAAGTTTCATTTTTCACAAATAAATACATCGTTCTAACCACGATAAAAAAATAATAATAAAATTTTTACAAACTCCCTTAACCACAATGTGAGAAAATAAAAAGAATTTTCACACTTCTCAGAATCCAAAGTGGCAGAATTACGCACGGGAATTCTGAGAGTGTATATATTCACACACTCAAACAAAAATAAAATCGAATCATCAGTTATAATAATAATTCGGTAACTGATATAAAAAATATAATTTCGTGACACAGAATAAAACTGTTTGCGTTTAGTTGGAATAATTCTTGAGTGTATCAGAAATAATTTTGGTCAATTATAATTTTTATAATTTTTACATCAAACATGTCGTCGAATAAATTCAAAGACTATTTGTTTATTCGCATTCCTTACACAATTGACAACAATTCAATATCATCTCAACTTAGTTCAGCACAACAATCTATTCGTTATTTTGAAACCCAAATATTCAATCATCATTTATCAAACCCAAGTTCCCTCTCTCTCTCACTGTTCTCCCTGAACATTTTTTCACTCGGTCGAGATACAGATATATAATACAGAATTGGACTCTTATCTCAACAAATATGTAGATATTCCACATGTATACCTGACAATAAATGCAGAATAATAATGAAGGTATTGTCAAACGAACCAACGACAAAGACCAACCCATTACAAAGATGTATTAACATGTCAGCTGTATCAAACATCTTTAACAATTCACTTTAACTTCATAGCATTTGATTGAACCCATGAAAATTCTACGTTACAAACATTTTTTATCTCTTTTAGCACATTTATGACATTAAATGGATTACACATTCACATGAATGTGATTCAACTATTCCCCAAAATATAAAATAAATAAAACCTGTTGTTGACAATTAATGTGACGAATTATTCTAATTCAGTTGTCTATTGATTTTTTTGTCAATTGCATAATATAACAAAAATTTTTTGCGTAATGATATCAAGTTTACTACATACTATATAATTAAATACTATGGTATAGCAACAATCTATATGATCACGTAATCCGATTTAGTCCAAAGTTTGCATTGATATACATACGAAAGCTTGTGATAGAAGTATATATCAATGTTAATTACACATGACAATCAACTATGTGCCAGAGCACTTTCACTGGCGTGAAAGGCCTGACCTGTCACTGATAATTAACGTTTGACCACGATTCTCCTTTTAACATTTTAAATCATATTCTTTCAAAATAATTCAAATAATCATTGTAGAAAATGTTTATGATGATGAAATATATATTTGGATTGATAATAACGACAGCAATTACCATAATGATGGTAATAATTGGGCACTATCGGAAATACATTTGGTGTTTCTTTTATTTTTTTTATATGTTTTTTTTCAATCCTTTCACCGGAAATGAACACACCCTGAATCACAATTAACAATCACAAAGTGACTCTTGAACATGTACAATCATAGGAAAACATGGAAAGTCGTATTTTAGCAAATGGGAACTTTGCCAATATTGTTCACAATCGTTCATTTCTTCTCCCCTTTATTTCATCTTTGTGTTTGAACTTCTTCCTTATACTTCTCTTTATTTTGTTTTCGATTTTTTCTCTTTTTCTTTCTTTCTTTTCTTTTGTTTTCTCGTGTGTATAATCGTTGGAACTCTATTCTCTGCATCTTCAATATAGAGAAACATAATCGTCTTTCTGGCAGTCATACAGTTTATCTCTGGAGGTATTACCTGGAATCACTTCTTCTCTTGTGCAGCTGTTAATATAGAAATTTCAGTGACATAAACAGTTCAGTGCCATCAGGAGAATTTGTCTCGTGAGATGTTTAATTAGTAATTCGAAGTAATTCATGTTTTGGAACTGGGCAAATTTGTTGGTATGGTAGTTATTAGTGTAGGGTTTGTAGTGGAAAAATATATAAATGTATCTTCGTGGAAGGGTGCTTTTACTTTATGACACACAAACAATTATATGGTAGCGTGTGAAGAATATTTTTATTGGCATAATACCAAAATGTGTTCATTCTGACAGATTGAAATCTTGTGTGGTTATATATATAAGTTTCTATATTGAATTGACGTGTAAAAGTTTTGATATCCAGTTGGATCCATCTCTATGAAAACGTATTAGATAACGGTGAACGTGAAAGTTATTTCAAAATGTGATTCAATGTAATACAGCGATGTTTTTTTTCTTTCTATTAGTTTTCATTTCAATCTTGATTGATAACTTTATTCTTAAAAGCACCCACATTCAGCTACTGGTTATATTATTCATATGACAACATCATTGAAATTAAATATATCATCGTAAAAATAAAACTCGGTGATAAATTGTGTTTGTTGAATTATAAAAATATAACAGTCATTCATCAATTATTATTTTGAATTTTGATGAATGATTTTTTTTTATTTCATTTAAAACGAGTTTATGCTGCTGTTTGGAAATGTGGTACGGAGTTTATGATGGCAATATTCTTTCCCGCCATCATCAACCACGAGACATTATGTATACACAATCGAACTGGGTGAAGGCTGTATAATGCTTCCGAATGTGATTACACATTTCCGCGAATCAGAAATATATTGATGTTCCAAGGATTGTCTATTGCTTTCCATTGGTGGTATTCAATAATACGCACATGCTGTGTCCTCATATCAAGGCACATTTATCATGCTAAAAACAGAATTATCCAAGACATTGAATTACAAACCGGAAAATTTTTCACTTGAAAGCAAATATAAAAATGGAAATCCAGAACCTTCTTCAATTATGTAGTCAATAAAAGATTTCAGGAAAAATAAAAAATATCGAGGTCATGATACAATTGGGAGGCAAATTCTGCGAATCAACTTTATATTTGCGGCAGCGGGAGATGAACCAGAAAATGAAGAAGGCGCAAAAGAAGAAGAAGAAGATGATGATGATGATGAAGAAGCAAGATTGACGACAGTCTCATACAGCGCATGTCCAACAATAAATCACGCTCGTCGAGTGGAGACCAACTGTCTACGCTTTTCGTTTGGCTATTTTTGTATGTCCGTTTTATATTGGGCATCCAAATGGCTCCTGGCAAAGAGCAGAGTAAACGCTCTGTATCATACACTAATACCAATTTTATCATCAGATGTAAACTCGATTGAGTATGAAAATAGTTTGCAGAAAAAGATGGAGAAAAAAAAGGGAGAAGAATAAATAAAATTCGCATACGCAACATTGATTCAGGGTCCATGGACTGTGCAGGTTGGCAGTTGCCATTGAGCAAAGCTCATCAAATACTTAAATGAATTTAGTGGGAGTCATGTGACAGATAGAATTCGAAAATACACGACCTCGTTGCGTCGAGCAATACTGCCGTGAAATGTGTCACTCTCTCCTCCTCTACTGATGAGGGTTGGTTGGCAATGGGAAACGTTGCAATAACGAAGTGAGACGAAAAATAAAAAGAAAAATAGAAGAAACCAAAGAAGCACAACAACAAAAATACAACTACAGACGTCATAGATAATTGGGTCAATGACGTTTTAATTTGCCGTTATTATTCGATTATTTTTGGACTTGGGGTTTTTATTGTTGTTCGATGTGTCGCATTAATTCCATTGATCAGTTTTCATTGAATGACATTTCCGTTACCATTTTCAAAAAAGTAATTCTCAGGAAAATTCTGTTAATATCTCATGATAACTGGAACTACATGACCTGCTCCACTAAAACAGCTATAAAATCTACAAAATGTTGGGTGCATTTATTCGTCGAATATACTCACTCGACAGGAAAGAACAAACAAACAAAAAAACGTTTTCACGAATTATTAACTGTTGAAAAGTTTTCCCATTGCTGAAAATATAAATAAAATGAAATAATTTTAACAGTAACGTTTTCCTAGTAAACAAATTCAACTGAAACTTAACAATACCTTAGCAATGACAAACCCCAATTGTCATGGGTAAAAATGCAAAAGACTTTGAATTTTTCGTTGAATTTACCAATAATAATATAGTTAAGAGGTCGATGTACACCTTGTATATGTATAGAACAAACTGATTAAAGCCAAGACTTCTGAGAATATGCTGCACCGAATGAATTATCGTCGACATAAAACTGGGCATCTTACCAAATCATCAGTGTGAATGCGAACCACCAATTCACACAGATAAGTATCATTTATCCCAACAACACGCTGTACTCGATGGCGTTTCTGATCAAAGCAGCTTTGAATTTATTATAGAATGAACTTATTGTACAAAGATCACGCAAGAGTCAACGGAAACATTTGCACAATGCACTGGAAATTCCCTCTATGCTGTTGGATGTTACCCAAGAAAGTAGTCACACGATGATGATCTCGATGCTCGATTTGTGTGAATAAATAGACAGAGAAATGAATGAATGAATGGATGGAATATAATTTATAACATCTTCATCAACCAACATCATAAACGTAGTTGCATATAAAATTATCTCTGATGTTTGAATTAATTTTTAAATCACAGACATATGCTTTGATCATTATAAATTATAATCAAGGCAACTCTGTTCTATATAAAATTTAATTTCAGACCAAAGTTTATATCTTTCAATGTTCTATAAAATTGTCAATAATGAAAATATTATTACCGACAACAAATCGCATTTCGATTACTATAATTTATCAGTACAAGATCATAAAAGTATAACAACTTCCTAACAAGAAAGAGAGGATGAAAAAAAAAGGAACGAATAATAATATTTGTTGCTGTAAATTCTGTTGTAATTTATTACAACTGACGTATGAGAGTGTACATCCTCTAAGATATATATTCGTGTAAATGTGTGGCGTGAAAAAATAGATAATTATTTTCATTTGGATAATTTTCTGGGAAAATATCTGGAAAAAGAACAATTTCTAAAGATAACATCACTAATATTTTTGTATAAATTCTGGATGATTAACAAAGACACAAAATGAATGGGAAAATGTTATGGAATATTGAAAGTGAAATTGGAGTTGCAGTAAATCGTTCAATCGACACCTCGCGTGCTTCAGAAACGTTGGTAAATACTATATACAATGTGTATGCACATGGTAAATCTTCAAGATCCTTCGATCACGTGTACTTGTGCAAAGACTTTTCGCTCGTTCTTTTTATCTTGCTACCGTCATGAATTCTTCAGTCACAATGTCTCGGCTATTTATCTGCTATCCAACAATGAACGAAGAAATAAATAAATGAGAATCATTTGAGCATTTATTTACTATTTGTCGCGAGATAAACAGAGGTTGATGAAGAATTATCTGAACATCGAACTCACAAACATAAATATCAGATTTTTTTTTTTTTT
The DNA here is from genome assembly GCA_030523045.1 of Meteorus cinctellus. Taxonomy (NCBI): domain Eukaryota; kingdom Metazoa; phylum Arthropoda; class Insecta; order Hymenoptera; family Braconidae; genus Meteorus; species Meteorus cinctellus. The sequence goes on from JAPYZF010000389.1 coordinate 5,592, forward strand.
TCATATTATAACGTCAAATTAATAAATGTCAAAAACTAATCAAAAAATCCAAAGATATCGCTAATTTAAAAATGAAAAATCACTGTGACTGTGTCAATCATTAAAATCTTCCAAATCGACATAAAAATAAAGAATGATAACAATGAAATGAATAATAATAGATATGAAAATGAAACGAAAATGGTTTGATTGTGGAACTTGAACTGCATTCTCGTGATGTCCATATACGATGTAAAGTAGTGGAAGAAAGAGCGCGATAATAGTAAGAAACAGAGTGAGAGAGCAAGTTGAAATGTACCAGTGCCACATCGCCTCTATATTATATGTACTATACCCATAGCTGCTGCTGTTGAACATGCATATTCCATATACCTCATTTACATCTTTTTCTACCGTTCGAACTTGTATATATCTCCCCTTGCGTCCATAGCACTCGCGTTGGTTCTCTTCATGTCCCTTCCACGCACGTACGCACGCATGCACACACACTAATATAAACTTATGTTCATACTCACATTGGTACAAGTTCATATACACATATGAAAACAGTCAAGGCAACTCCCACCAGTTTCAGCTGTTGGTGTCTTTGTTTTTCGCTTGTTGCTTTACCCCATGCCTCGCAACACCGTCATGTCCCCACCGCTATTTAACTTTACTCACGTCCTCTTGGGTATACAGGCGAGCTCATGCTGACGACCGCTAGTTGAAAGTTAACCGCTATTGAATAAGGATGAATTATTTTATCGTACTTTCAAAGAGTGGCTCTTCGTGTTATTATCATTTATAATTAATACAAAAGTATCATCACTGAAGTTTCAATCAATTCAATGAACATTTTATTTTCCATTGAGACATTTTGGATGTATTTTTATTTTTTTTTATCTTGTCTGTATTGTATTTAATGAATATTTGTGGACGGTGGAAAAATTCATGTGAATTAGTCCAGTGGAAATTGACATTGTCATTAAGGTGAAAAAGTAATTTCTTCACAAACGTAAATAATTTTCGAATTTTCATTTAGAACATTTCATCGTTTCTTTCTTTTTTTGTAATTTGATATTTTGTTTCGTTTGTATTACCGACGCAGTTTTCATTAATTCTGCGATAAGGATAATTATTGATTGATGGAATTTTCTTGGCTTTTCTATCAGATTCATTTGTATTGATGTTGAAACGTGACATAGAAGGGAAAAATAATAATTTATTGTGCCCTTTCATTTCTATCGTGTTTTATGTAACGGACACACAACCGCGGGACTTTGAGTGTAATTGATGCAGGACTGTATATTGCCGATCGTTCCTTTAACTTCCGGGCAACTGTTGTGTGTTGTTTTGTTGTGGGAGACATAGAGAAAAGAGGTGAATGCACATTAAATAGAAATAACTGGGAAAATATTGAACAGTGGAATTTTTTTGTTTGATAATTTTATCGTAGATTGTTACAGTAGTCATATCGTGTGAAAAATATTTTTGATATGAATTACGTGACGCAGATAATAATACAAGTGAATTTAGCAGCAGAAAAATTATCAGATAAATTCTGTGGAATAAATAATTAATGTCAATGCTTATATGTGAAGAGAATTTTGAAGATAAAAAAAACGACACCACATTCGATGTAATAACGAGAGAAGAATAATGAGAGGTTGGTTTTATGTATTTACGTATTTATATATTTTCATTTTTTCTTCGGCTTCTTTTTCAGGTTATATAATGCCCTTGTTTGAAATATTTATCGGCATCGGTCAATGATCCACACTCAATTGCTCTTAAATTCTTTCAGTGCAGCAGGGTTAGCTGAATAATTTTATAAAAGGGCCGCGCGCTCATTCATGTCCAGACTTTGATGTTTGTGCGACAAAAAAAAGATATTAATTTTTCAAAATTGATATTTATTGATAACAAAAGGGTACAAGTATTGTCTACAAAACTTTGTCACCATGAATAAATTTTATTCAACAGAAAAATCTGTTCTTTTTTTTCTCTTTGCCAATTTGTTTGTTTACAATGACTGCTAAATTTACAAGTTTTATCATATACTTTTTTTCACATTATACAACAGTTTGAAAACGCACACATGTGCAAATAGTTATTCAGACGTTGAAAAATTTACGACAAACAATTAAATCAACTTTGAAATCGTAAACACACAAATATATAAATATCTAACTACGTCCCAGTTTATTATTTATTTTCATTTTCTAGAATTGAAATGGCATAAAAATTTTGACACTTGGTATTCATGTGGATGTAATAGATACGTCGAAGAGGGACTGTGCATTTGGATTTGTGCACGCCTTAACATATCGTGATATTTATATTGAGCGGTATATGACACAATATAACCAATCAATGAAGTCATCCGTTTGACGAACGATTATAGCGTGCCATATACGACATATCTCGTGGGCGACTTAATCACAATTCAATGACAGTCACGAACAATACACGTTCGTTTCATCTATGTTGTGCTCACTACTTGATAAACACAGATGTGTCTTGTGAAACAGAGGAAGAAGGAAGAAAAGTCACTTCATTCATCCAATAAAAATAAAATGCTATTGATTGATTTGGGACTTTGCATCGGAAATTTGACAAGGAATATATAGAGAAACATAATAAGATATTTTTATTCACTGCTTCATTTCATTGTCCATACGTAACAGTTGGTTGCACGTGTCGTATAATTTTATCACACAGGTTATTTTTATTTCCTTGTCATCATTTATAAATTCAAATTCGAAACCCGAATCATTTTTCAATGTGGATAATTTTGTAGATTCTTGTTCGATGATATTTTCACACCTACATTTTTTGCCGTGTCAACTTAACCCTTCTCAACCACTACATTTGTTTTTTGTTTACTCAAGTTTTATGTAAATTATAAAGAGTGGGTCGTCGTGATGTGTCGATTTTGAAGTTGGAATAATTGGCTTTATATCAATTAGAATTCTTCGTAATTGTAGAATATTATTGTGGTTTTATTTTTTCTAATGTTTATTAAGGGAATGGAAAAATTAATGTGTGTGCATAATGGGTGAATTAACTTTCAGTGTTTGTGGGTTGATATTAAACCAATTAAAAAAAATACCACACCCAAAATCTAATGACTCTTCAATTGAAAAAGAAAAATTTATTTTTCAATAATTGATCTGATCCTAATTCATATTCTTTGAAATAATTCTCCTTATCACTATACACTTCATCACAACTGTATATTTTTGTATTTATTATTAATGACTATGATATTGTATCGTAGATAAACCGTAACTGAACGATTGAATGAAGCATTCTATGAATAGTAGCTAATTGACCCAGTTGAACTCTATGTCAGCAGACGTGCGAGAACGAATAGAACGATATAAATACGATACCGATAAAAGCAAGTGCGCGCTCGTGCTTTCAAGAGTTGTACTATCAAATACAAATCACAAATAACTATATAAACGCGGATATATGTTAAATTGGATTTGAATCAAATACAAGAGACATTCAGACGTTGTTTTCCACTCTTGTGAAAAATAAAGTGAATACGTGAAAGGATGAAAGAGAGATTTTTCTTGTGGCAAATCGACAACGTGTCTACGACGTCGGTGGAATTCTAGAGATAGCTACACTCGTGCTACTGCTATGCACCAAGTGAGAGAGAGGACCGTTACTGATCGGAATCATGCGCTTCATAGCACTCCGCTACAACTTGCGAGTGAGACGAGTCGAATTTCCATCGAGCTATTTCTATATTCGAATCGTTTACTTCATCGCAAGGATGATGTTCCTTCATTCTTACGCTGCTTCTGTTATTCTCATATTTCTGTTTATTGATAAATTTATTTTTCATCTTCATTTTTCAATTATATTAGGAATTTACTTGAAAGATTTAGGAGATATTTCTATTGGTTGAAGATTATTTTAGTTATCTTTCTCAATGATTTAAAATATTTGAGTAAAGATTTTCAACTTTTTGGATGAGTGAATCATACTTTATTGACGACCGAAATATTATTTTTGAAACTTATGATAGTTTGTTGAATATTTTATCGAAAAATCACATTTTATCCTCTGGCATTTTCATGCCTGATAAATTACTCATCAATTTCCCACAATTTTTCTTTCACAAAAGTCGTATTATCAAACGACTTGAAAATATTATTTCAAACGATACTAAAATGGTATTGGAATGATTATTTAAAGTATGGGTGAATGGGATGTCATGAAAAATGTAGAACATCAACGAATTTCTATTGAAAAAACAACTTGAAAATGCGCCGAAGTTTCATAAGACTTGAATAATTTAGTTTCAACTGTAACATATAAATTTGATGGATTTAAGTTGGCCTTTGTGTCAATGATGTAGAAACCTTAACATAGAAATCAGCTTAAAAACTTTCTTGTACACTAACCTTGATTTTTGTGTTTTTTCTTTTTTTTTTGAGTTTTATGAAACAAAATTATCTTTCACACGTGTTCTTCTCTTAGATGTCTCGTAATTATTCAAGCACTTGAGTCACACATTGAAATGTATGATAAGACCAGAAAATTTCTATGAATACGACACTAATTGATTCATCGGTATGGTAAATGTATATATGTGTATATATTTTTGTGAGTTCATGTGTGTTTATATTGAATGGCCTAAACACGCACACACTCGAGGTATTAACGGGAAGCAATTAGTATAATCTCAAGAGTCGAATCGTTGAGTTAGTTTCAATTTATTCGATAGATATTTAGAATTATTACTTGTATTTGATAATTAAATAGATTGATAGGGATTTTATTATCTTTTTTTAAACTTTCCACAACTGATGTCACCGAGTCGTTTCAATAATATAAGAAAAATACATTTAGATAATAATTTTATTTTCATGAGAAATATTTTCTTTCTGTATGGAAATTTTTCTTACTTTATGTAGTGTTGAGACAAAGTTAACTTCTTTCAGTTCGTTGACGCCACTTTGTTTCCTACACTTACATATTGAATAAAGAAATAGATTCGAATGAATTTAATCAATTGAATTCATCTTTTCCTCAGCGCAGGAATTTGAATTAACTTCGTTGCATTATTGTTAACATAAATTTGCTCGCCATCTGCGCATTCACGTTCCACTTGTTATCTAGTATCAAATATATTCCCAGAATTGGAATATAAAAATACATATGAAGAGAAGTTAACATTATGATGGATAAATGGAACGAATTTACAACAGAATAATTGGAAAAATTGCCTGAAGTCTTTTCCCAACGCATTGCTTCTCTTTATAATATTTAAACATTTGGGCGATGAGTAATTGTAAATTTATTTAATCCAAGGAAATTATGTGTTGAATTTCCTCTACTTATTCTTCACATTAATTCAAATTTATGACACTAAAAGTTGTCCCGATGGTTCACAATATGTCGATGATTAATTTTTGTTTTTTCTCCTTTTCTGTTTTTATAGACTACCAATTTCCAATCGAAGTGTCTGGTGTGGCGAATGATCATCCTTTCTTGGAGACTGACTCACTACAGAGTCTTTATCGTAGACTACATGCGCTCAATCGTTGCGCAAACATGAAGCTTGATACGCATCATGGACACCATCATCATCATCACCATCATCATCATAGCACAAATCATAGCAAAACTGTGAGTAATTTACATTGAAAATTTTTCATTATTATTTATGATTTCCTCCGTTTAATTCTACTTGCAAATGTAATCGTACAATAATTTCATCATCTCCATCAAGTTGGTGATTTAGAAATTTTATTTTTAACAACAGATAGATAACATTTTCTGTGAGAAATAAATGAAGAATTTTTGTTTTTTGATAGAACTCAACATCTCATCATTCATAAATGAATTTAAAAAAAACTAAACTTTTAAATCCTAAATTTTTGTTTCAACGAAAAATTATGATTGAACATAAATGAGGACATCCATACATAAATGCAATGTAGGACAGAGCTACTCATAAATTTTGTACATCAACAGCTTACAATTTTCTCAGAACATTCCTTGAATTCCTGAAACAAATTGTCAATCAACAGTGTATATAAATTATTGTTAGTTTGACCCTAAAGATAGAAAATTAAATTAAATATTCCCACCATGTGTTTCGAAGAATAGGACATTGACTTTCTTTTCTCTCCTCTTTTTACCTCCTCTTTTTCGTAAACAAAAATAGCACACTCTTATTTAACATGCAAGAACTCACGTGGTGACTTGAGAGTGTGTTGCAATGTAACGTGTTTATGTGTCATGTTCTCACTGTCTGTGCGTATAGTGGTGAAAATTTGCATTAGATTCTGCATTGTTATTATGCACTGGAGGTTGAAGACCCATAATTACATTTGACCTTTTTTAAATAGAAAAAAAAACATAAATATATATGTACACAAAAGCGTGTTCCAAACTTTTTATAATAAATAATTAACAACAAAATTTTTCGTAGATCTTTTGGTTCAATATAAATGTTTATCAGGCATAAATAATTCTGAATTTGTTAAACTAAAATTGAATTATGATAAAGATAATGTTGATCGCTTGATAAAAACTGTTTTGGGAGTACTGGTGAAACGTTGACGCACTTTTATGTTGTTAACTCTTAACGATTACTTCAATGAATCGTTCTAGATAAATCATTGCCATATTCACACTGACTTTCATGCCCATAAATGGTTTTGACTCGTTGTCGGCGTATCACACAGCGTTCGTGCACACAATCCAAAAAATGTATTTATTTTTTATTTACACATACACATAAAGTGTATATCGATATTAATAATAAAATCGGTTATGAAACACGAACAATAACAAGTTTTACAATAAAATTGAAAAATGATGGGATAATTTCAATGAAAAAAGGAAACAAATTAAAATGTCAAACTTCGTATATAATATTGAGATCGACTTGTTTTTGGACGTGTTTAAAAGCTTATTCTGTTCACTTTCGAAAACGTTTTGTCGATTGAAGATCTTTATATTTGTCGATGAGTTTGGAAAGCTCCAGAGAGCAATTTGTCACGTTAAGAATTTTTTTTTGCTCAACTTTGTAAATGCCATATAAAAGTGAAATGAAAAGAAAAAAAATAATAATAATGAAAATTAGTGAATAATCAGTGCAGTAGCCCACATTAACAATTTTTCATCTGTCATTATTTTGCAACATGCAAATTTTAATTGTTGAGAAATCTTTTTCAAAATCAATTAATCAATATTAAAATAAACAATATAAATATTGTTAAAGAGAATTTATAATGAGCCATTCATTTTTCATTCAATCCACACAATTAAAATCCTACTTTTACCATTGTTTATCCATCTATTCACTTATTATTATTTAATTATTTAATTATTCAATTATGAAGAGATGAAATTCATCTTTCAACATTGCTTTCACTTCTTCTCATTTACCATCAAACTTTATATAGTTAAATACAAAAATAAAATAACATTAAAACACATCCACACACATATTACTTGTGTTCTCCATTTTTCACTTATCATTATCTTATTTATAATTCAATGTTTTATTGAGGATGAGACGAATCATCGGCAATTTGATGTTTCGTCCCACTGCAATCGCGTGTAAAAAAACTTTCGATCTTCGAGTTATTCGACCATTCAAATATCACGTGATAATATTGTACATATACACACATTAACCCTTTCAACGCAACATTCATATCAGGCTTCTGCCTTTCACTCTTTGAAAATTTCGCACTTTCTTCTTTAATGATTATCACCGCCTTTTTTCTTCGCTCTTTTTTTTTCAACCTATACATACGTTACCAACTACACGTGCTGCATAATTACCATAATTATTATTTTACTTATTTATATATTTTTCAATGTATTTTTCACTTTATCAACGGAAATATATTTAACGATAGTCCATCTCGCTATGTACTTTGTACTTATGACATTTCTTTTTTTTTTTCTTCATTTATTCTCTGGATTCATTTTATTTTTTTTCTCCGTTCTTTCCATCGTTCTTCAATTCATCACATCTTCGATGCATCGCACCACGTTTTATCGTTGGCATGGACAAACTATGTAATTATCCGCGCATCCACGTCGATTTTTATAAACGTAAAAGTGGAAAACTTGTATCTCCCGTTCTCTTACCCGACCTTCTCCCCACTACTTCTTTTTTTTTCCCCTCCGTCGTTTTTTCTCTTTCTCACTCACTCACTGTGTGCAATTGCGTTGCCACACCCGCCATAAGCCATACCAAGAGAATGGCAGACTGCGCGGCACGGTTTCAAGCACCTGCGTATTCATATTTACGTATACCTTCACACATACAAATATATATATATATATATATATATTATACATTATACATTTGTGTGTACTGGCGATTACCTTGAGGTGGGCTTTGAATGTATGAGCGAGTTGTGTTGGGCATTTTTAACTGGTACGAGCAAAAACCATCGTATGATCGCCAAATGTGGTAATGTGTTGTGTTCATTTCTTCGTTTTCTTAATATTCAATTATAAATAAAACAAAAACTAAAATGGGAAATGAATAATTTGTTTTTTTTTTCTTGTATGTTTCTGGCTCATTTGGAGAATTTCATTTTTTATTATTCAATAACTTTATTTTTTCTTTCTGATTATTTTTTGTATTGGATAATATTGTGAATGAATAAAGTTTATTTCCAAACCGTGTCATCTGGGTTATTAATTTTTTTCTTCTCGTTCTTTTTTTTTTTCTTTGTGGTAACTTGTGCAATTATATTCGTGTATGGGGAGAAGAAAATTGTATGAGAGACTGAGTTTATGTGTCTGGTTTTGTTATTTTTTTTTTTTTTTTTCGTTCGTTCTCTGTATTGGTCGGATTTTTTTACTTGTACTTATTTTGGTTTATAGAGAAAAAAAAAGATGAAGGCATTTTTTCCCGTTCTTTTGAATGGAGTTGCGACTAAAAGGATTAACTGTTCAGAGCAAAGTGTTAAAGACGTTGTCATGTTTCTTTTTTTTCTCTCTCTCTCTCTCTCTCTCTGTCACTCTTTCTGATTAATAAATTATTTTTTTTATTCATTCGTTGTCACTTTCAAAACTGTCTAATCGCAATATTATATCTCAATTTATAAAGACTTGTTATGAATAAGATCAGCATTCAAAGTATTATTCATAGCTGAGTAATTCGACTATAATCAAAGTGTGGAAAAAATTGAAAATATTAAATCAAAAAATACTTATTGGATTCCAGTTTGTAACATTGAATTTGCTGTTTCTAATTCATATTTAGAGGCGTCGATGGAACAATGAATAATCCACTCAAGTCTCAACTGAAATCATAGTGATAAAATCAAAAATATCCATCAGAAGATAAATCAATTACTAATTGTTGCCTTTCGTGACAATAAATTTCAATATGTCATATATATATATATATATAGCGATTTCAAATCATTGAGTTTCTTTTATTGGCAGAATTATTGACAGGATACCTCATTCATCATTGCCAACTTGGGAAATCGCGACGGGAAGTGGTCATTAGCACCGCGCTACATCGACAAACACTCAACACATGACTTCTCCTTTACACATGCAAACTTATACATATATTATTATATATATATTGATGTGTAGTCAATGTGTATATACATAAAATCGTGTTCATGTCGCGTTCGTGGGACTTCTTGCGCGTTTCTGTGTCACACCGTTATAATGATCGCAATATGTGTAGAGTGTTTCATACTTTCGTCTCTCTTATCTATATTCATTTTTCGACGACGATCAGCAGGCTCAGTAAATCCATTTACTTTTGCATTAGATAATATTGAATACAGACAACATATACATATATGGTATTCACATTAATGGAATGAAAATATCTGTATACGAATTTATTATTTTTTTTCCGTTGCAACACAATTTATTTAATAATCAGGGCAGAGTATTTCATCGAAACATTTGCAATTTTCTTTCCTTAAAAAAATAAAAATAACTGGAGGTTTTTGACAGTTTATAAAGTATTTGGCGAATGTAAAAATTTTAGAAATTATATCAGTGATATATAAATTTTTTTGGATTTCCTCAATTTAATTCTCAGCAATTCTATTCCAATTAGGATTTTAAATCGATCCATTCGTATTATTCAAGGATATAATTATTATTTTTTTTTTCTTGCAGTCTTAGCCATTCTTTTAAAATGCACGTTCACATAAACATACTCACATATATCCATAAATATACGAGATATCGCTCAATCTATTCTACATACAGTGACTATACCAGTTTTCCCTGATGCTGTTGATAATCGTTTACATTACCAATTACAATGTTCACAGCGAAAGGAGTGAAATGATTTCACCAAGCTGTCATATACGAAACACAATCAAATTAATGATTGAAAACGAAAAACACACAAAAAAAAAAGAAAGAAAAATGAATCGAACAATGAAAAATAAAAATTGTGCAGCATCAAAACCTTTTTTTTTTTCGTATTTGTCGTTGTCACATTTTTCTTTTTTTGCAACGTTGAATTCAATGGCAATATTTATGACAGAATTCATTTCCTCTTCAATTGTGTGACATAATTGTCGTAGTTGATGTATATTTATTTGTATATTCATTGTGAATTGGATTCAGATTGAATAGAAAAAAAAAATGGGAATAAAAGAAATCGAGGGCCCATATCTCACACCCATGGATGATTAACAACAACATTCTTCATGTCTCACTTGAACCAAATGAGAATTATATCCATACATAAATATATACATATATATATATATATATATATATATATATATATATATATATATATATATATATGTGTGTGTGTGTGTGTACATAAACAATGATTAATGGCGAACGCGTGAAAGCAATTGGAATTTATGAGGAGCGCCGGGGTGCGCTCACAAGTTAAGTAAATGCCGTTTTGTAGTGAATACAATAAAACATGCAGTGTATATCTATCAATGCATATACACAAAAGTAGGAAGGCGATACTAATGACGAATTGTGATTGAATTAGAGAAGGAGAAAAAGATTTGATGGAAAGACTCATCCTGTCATGTCGATTGATTTATTTAAAATTCATTTGGTCGATATTGAAATGTTTCAAAAAATTTCACACGAAAAAATTAATCTACAAACAATAACAGAAAAAAAGAGAAGTAAATTAATAAAGTGTCCCATGATGAAAGCACAATTTTTATTATCGCCAAATGATAAACAAACTCCAAAACATAAATACAACAATAAATAAAAAAGAGAATGATAAGAATGAATGACATGATACGTTGCGTGAGAGAATAATTCTCTCCACTCTTCGTCTTCCACTCTTTTTTTTCTGTCCACATTTACACATATACAATTTTATATGCACTCTTATTTACATGTATATAATAATATATACATAAGTAAAGTCGGTGGACTTCAAGGAGTGCACATGAGTGTGCCTTTACGCCACAGTATAGATCCGCAACGATATGTAATGAGAGAATCCACTTTACTTCTCGGTGGCCTGATGTCTTCACATATATGGACACACATAAACATATATATATATATATATACATATATTTTTTTGTATGTGTAGATGCCGTTTATGATCCACGCAATAACCGGTCGACGCACATTTAACGCAAACCGGGTGTATGCCGGATGTATATACGCTGAATTGCGACTGAGTTTAATTTAATGCAGAGGGCGGTGACGCGCTTCATATTATATTGTAGTGCAATAAAAGTGGAGCTTCTCCGCAATGCTAGACTATTTGGCACACATATATCAGTGAAATGATCATTTACAAACAGAGAAGAAAGAAATGATTGAGGGAAAAAAATAGTTATATAGGAAAAACAAAAATAATTGGATATCGATTGTAGGAATGATGAATTGATTAATCGAATATGGGAATGTAATGTTGTTTTCATTGAAAAAAATTGGGTGAATGATTAATTTTTTTTTTGTCTCATAGACTTTGTCATGATGAAATGTGACGAGTTATTGGAGATGTAGAACGGATGAATTGGAATTGTGATGAGAGCGATTTGTGAGATGATTATTTATAACGATAAGGGAAGAATGAGAGAGTTGGAGATAGTTGGAAAGATGGAAGTTTAAATTAGTGATGGAAAAAAATTGTGTTGGGCTTGGCGATTAGTAAATCGAAGTGGATAGTGATGAAAAAATATTTTCATGGCAATTTTTACATTGAACTTGAATAGTTTTGTAGGATATTTGTCAAATTATGAAGTTTGTGAAGATGAAATAATTTTGGTAGAGTAATTTCATTAGAAAAAAAGGAGAGGATTATGAATTATATTAAATTAATGTTGCTAAAATATTTAATTGAAGAGAAAATAATGGAAAAATGAATATTGTATTGACCTTGATTCATTATTGATTTCCTTAGAATGGATAAATCCAGATCACTTTCTTTCACCTAATTGACATTGATAAGGTTGTCACATTTTTTTTTTTTTTCATTTTCACTCTTCGAACTTGCAACTTTCAGATACACATTAGACGATTTTCATTATAATTTTATGGTCAAGAAAAAATGTAAGAATACGAAAGTTAAGATTGTGAATGATTTGGTTTTTCTACTATTATAAATTTTATATTAGAAAACATTTAATCGAAACTTCAATTCTTCTATTACCCTGAATTTTATTCACTCATTTTTGAACGAATTTATTTACATGGTAGAATGAAAAGTCAATAAAAGAAATTAGCAGTCGTACGATCTTTGCATATTTCAACATAAATTACGATAAACTTAATTGTTTTTTATGTAGAAATAGGGAAATCGTGCATCCAAACTAAATAGCAAAAAAATAAGAACGTGAATTTTATAACGTAAATAAATATCCCAGATTTTTTTTCTCTAGTACTATTCAGTGTTTGTGAAAATACAATTTACACACCTTGAAGTTTGTCGTTAGTGTCTATGTCTTCTTAAGTATGTATGTGTGTAAATGGTACGTATATATAATGGAGAAGTATCGTGATTTCCTCGGACTCGTTTGATCGATCTTGAATATGTATCCATGTCTCGGCTCACTTTCCAACATTTAAATGCATTTATGCTGCGATTGTGCAAATGATTCGCGAAGAATTATATGAGAAGCGATTGCGTTGAATGGTAGAAAAAAAAAAAGAAAATCAGATCGTACTTAACTTATGTAAAAATAAATTTGTACCAATTGAATGTCATAATTTTTTTTCATCATCACGCAATGACATCATTGGTTAATAATAGCAACGAAAAAACGGGTCAGATTCTCACGTACATAAAATTCTAGAAGATTAAATTAATGAAGAAGAAAAATAATATTAAATAATTTTACGAATGAAATAAAGGGGAAATAATTGTAAAATTAATTTTATATAACAGAGAAACGTGATTGTAAGATTTTTATTTCTCATTTGAAAATCTTTTCCTCATCTTGAGTAATTTATTTTATGGAAATACTTTAACTTCCATTTAATATATCTTGGAAAAAAAAGGGGAGTTTCCGAAGAAAGACAAAGTAGACGACAACACATAAAACATTAAAGGACCGATCCGTTGGTCGTTTTGCGCGCCAATTACTGAGTCCCTTCATTCTCTTTATTCAACGACAACAACGCTGCCGCCTACCGATCGTGACGCACAGAATAAAGTGAAATCGTTAAATTAATATGTCACGATGTGACCGACCGCGTAATTGACGGTTTTGAGCGTGCGCGGGAGAAGAGAGTTATATGCGCACATGTATGTTCATAAATAGTGTCTTAGGTGTGTGGAGATGACAGAGGGGAAAAGGTACTTGTTGCACCGACTCATTGCTGATATATATATATATATATATATATATATATATATAAGAAGTACCGCCTGCGCCTGAGTGACCCTTGAGGTAATTCAGACTTGTATAACTGAAGTGGGTTATGGATGGATAAGTAGAACCCAATTGTCCATTGACGAAAATTATTTTTTGTACAATGACAAATTGAAAATTGATGATATAAAATCAACAAAAATTTCATCAATTCCAGTTCATTCAAATTTTTTTTCTCATAAATACTAAATTAGCTCAATAATTGATACCGCAATTGATAAACAAAAGAGAACAAAATGTAGAAAATAAAAATAGAATTATTTCCATATCAGTGTGAAATCGAATGAGCTGTGGAGAAAAATTATTATTATTCATGTATAAATATATATTCTAAAGCGGCACCTCCACGTCTGACTTGACATCTATCCACGTTTACCACGTCTCTTGTAGCTGTTTATAAATGAGGCGCGCTCGCCTCTCTCGTCCGCCACGGAATCTCTTGATTACGCCATTTGGCACACCACGTGTGTACATCTCATAAGAATATATACATATACATATATATATATATATATAAAAACGTACAGAACTCTTTCCGCATGATTCGAAACTTGTGAATTGTTACGTTGAGTTATTTTAATACTTATGAAAAACACTATTAATTTTATTTCGTATGTATATATTTATTTATATTCCTATTCATTTATATATTTATTGGGAAAAATGGTATCTTTATTAAAAAGTAATTTTCTTTTTGAGATATTTTATCACATAGTGGTCCAACAGAAATGACATTGAAATTAGATTTTTAATCGCGAAAAATCCATCCATTTAATACACCAATCATAAACTTAGAGTAATAAAACAGGAATAGGAATAAATACCAAGTCCTGGTCCTTGACAGTGTGCTCGCGCTCTCTATCTTGAGAAATCATCAGGCTGAATGTACGGAAGAAGTTGCGCGCACAGATAACTTGTATACAGAGAAAATAGGTCCATTGTCGCGCACACGGGGTCAGGTCACAGCCCCATACAACATTTGCTTTAGCTTCTCTCTCTATATTCCTCTCTCTTCTTACAACTTCTCTCGTGACAAAGGCGTGAAGTTTCATAACGAACTTGCCGCGGCGGGAGGGATTTTTCGAAAGCCGCCCACCCAAGCTCGCACGAGTGACACGCGACCTGGTTAGTCACTGGCGAACCAGGTCGCCCCCTCTTTTGTTTAATCTCTTTATTTTTCATTTCAGTCGTCCAGTTCTCTGTATTCATCTACCGATGGAATTAACACAACATTCGATGATAAAATATTAATTTATGCCTATCAACACTTGTTCATAATACAATGTAATAAATATTATTCATATTATTTGTTGCAGGGTGGCGGTGAAGATTCAGATGAGGATACTCAATGTGCACTGAGTGAAAATTGGACATTTGAAAAAAAAACACGACGATGGTCACGTATTTGTGATATCAGTCAGGCAAACGTTGAAAGATTGCAAGCAATTGCTGGACAAATTCCTACTGAGGATTATGCAATTGAGGACCATTTGGAGGCGGAAGAAGCTGATGACACAATGATTGACAATATTAGAATGGAAAATATTCCACCAAGTCCATTGCCCGATGAACTAAGCCCACGTTTTCGTCGTACAGGTTCAGAACGATTGCGAGACGGTGCCAAAGCATTATTACGACGTGTTGAGTCATTGAAATCACGTCGTAGGAAGCGACAAAATCGTGAAGGTGTTGTTATAAGTGGACCACAAGTCGTTGATGTTATATCGATGGAACAAAAAATGCGGGATTTAAATTGTGTTGACGTGTCACCAACTGGATTGACTCCAATGTCATTCAATGATTTACCATTACCAATATCGCCATTACATCGTCCCATATCACCATTGACATTATCAACATCACCTTTTCACTTACCGGTGAATAATTTGACAACATCAAATAGTCCATTTGGTGATGATTCATCGAGTTATTGTTCCGATGGTTCACAAGGCGGCGGACCGACTCCAACACCAACACGAGCACGTTTGAATAAAGCAAAGCGCTTTCTGTATCGTGGACGTGACGATCAGGGTGCAATGAGTGACTCTGAATGTCAACCATCAAGTTGGCGGCATCGATATCTCAAAGATGCTAACAGTAATCATACAAAAGTGCTGGATTATGTTAACGCACATCCGCAACATCTGAAAGATACAATGGGAAAACCTACTGCAATAAATACACGCGGTGGGAGTTTGAATCTTGGAAAAGAATCACAACGTTATCGTGATAAATTTTCAGGCCAAGAATGCATTAAAGAGGACAAAGTTGCGACATTGAAGCGCGAGGATAAACTACACAAAAGTTTTAGGCATGTACGTGATGACTCATTCAAAGATTCCAAACCGTTGGTTAAAGATGTGACAGTTTATCGGGAAAAATCAAGATCAAGAAGTTCAGAGATCGCTGGCAGTCAGGAGAGCAGCTCAACAATGGCCAGTCGTGACTCGGACCAGGAGGATGATTCACCGCGTCACAAAGGAACAGTTGTTAGGTGGCATAGTTTCCAACGTGGTTCATTGTATCCCGAATCTCTCGATCCACTTTGTCCACGTGCAATGGCATCAATGTCATGTGGCCAATTGCTCGTGTTAAGAAAATTAGCGTTATTAAAATTAACTGCGTGTATGGAACGTTATTGCCCTACTCACCGTACCGGTTGGAATTGGGAGTTACCAAAATTCATAAGAAAAATAAAATCGCCAGATTATAAAGATAAAACGGTATTTGGTGTTCCATTGCTTCTATCGCTCCAACGTACCGGACAGGCGCTTCCCAAATGCATTCAAATTGCATTGAGATGGTTGCGAGCGAATGCATTGGATCAAGTTGGATTGTTTCGTAAAAGTGGTGTACGATCAAGAATACAAAAATTAAAAGCAATGACTGAAATACAGGGAGATAACATTAATTTCGATGGGCAACAAGCATTTGACGTTGCTGATCTTGTCAAACAATATTTTCGTGAATTACCTGAGGCATTGTTGACAAATAAATTGTCAGAAACATTCATTGCAATTTTTCAACATGTCCCTGCTGAATTGCGTGCGGATGCTGTTCAATGTGTTTTATTGCTATTACCAGATGAACATCGTGAAGCACTTGAGACACTATTGGACTTTTTAAATCATGTTGCAAGCAACTCATTGTATAATCAGATGACACCATCAAATTTAGCAGTATGCCTTGCACCAAGTTTATTCCACTTCAATCACAGTAACTCCAACGTAACCAATCGATCAAGCAGCGTATCACCACGTAGAAGAAAGACCGTTGGTTTCCCAGATCCACGTGAATTGTCAGAAAATAAAGCAGCACACGATTGTCTATTTCATCTCGTCAAAATGCATCGTGAATTATTCATGGTAAATATTTTTCCAATATGTAAATCAGTATTTGTGCCGTAAACATAAAAACAAAAGACATAATAGAATTCTATTAATAATTCTTATTCCCTTTGTCATTAGATTTCTTCAGACATGATGACGCAGTGTCACTTTAATTATATGGAGGAGAGTATTCCAGTGGCTTTACACGAATTAGGCTCTGAAATGAAGCAAGATTGGCGTGGATACATGTATGCTTGCACAACGGCACTTCTGAAAGAGGCACGTGAAAAGTGAGTATGAAAAGCGTATAATTTTCTTCTCACGAGTAAATAATTGAATACCCAAACATTCTTTTTCACTTTTCTTAAGAGAAGAGCACTCGGAGAAATGAGTAATTATTTCGTGCGATGAAATGTCCATTACTTCCGCGACTCGGAATCCCGTTTGGATACCAATTCGGTTATCTTACAGAGAAGCAAATTTATAGAATCACTTGTTTGAATACGAATACATACTAGGTTGTTTATACTTGAGTACAATAAAGAAAAAAGGATATTCTCTGTATACATTAACAGAGATCCACAAATACACCGAAGTCCAGTGAATCCAGTTGTAGTACTCGCTTATCTTGATCATAAAATAATATTTGAGCTTCTTGTTATTGACATAACGGTTGATGCATTGTATATATACACATACGCGCATAAAACAAGAATTGTATTATAGATGGAATAATTTGAACGTTTTTTATTTGTTCCAGGAGCCGTGGTTGGGTTACTGTTAGCAACCCAGCTGATACAAGTGTAGAAGTGGCGTATAAAAAAGTTGGCGATGGTCATCCACTTCGATTGTGGCGTGTTTCAACTGAAGTTGAAGCGCCACCAAATGAATTATTGCATCGTGTATTGCGCGAGCGTCACATCTGGGATCCGCAATTGTTAAAATATCGTTTGGTACATAAATTAGATGCGAATGCTGAAATTTTCCAATACGCTGCGGGTAATATGAGTCCATTACCTGCGCGAGATTATTGTATTTTAAGAACATGGCGTACCGATTTACCAAAGGATGCATGTGTGATTGTCGAAACATCAGTTGAGCATCCGGATGCGCCGGTAATGTTGGGTGGCACACGTGGAATTGTATTGGCCTCACGTTATTTGATCGAAAAATGCGGCAGTGGAAAGTCACGTATAATGCATCTGTCACGTGTTGATACAAAAGGACGAACGCCCGAATGGTACAATAAGAGTTATGGACACATTGCGGCATTGCATTTGAGTAAAATTCGTAATTCCTTTAAGCACACGGCGGATGGACCAGAGAGCAAAGTCTGAGATAGGGCTTCCGTACAATCATCGTTATTGTACGGAATACAAAATACTGGCGTTGAACATGATACAATGTCAGATCACTCGTCGAGTTCGAGTATGGATTTATTAACTGTTCCATTCACTATTGGAGAAGAGTAAGTGAGAATCTTCTCAATATCCTTTATCTTTACCGATGAAAAATTTATCAACAATGTTATATGAATAACTCGATACGTGATTCACTTACTTATTGAATTATTAGAATGCATATCAATGTTGGAGATGTGACATAAATGTATTTATGTATTTTTGTGACATATACACTATTCTTCGGTCGAATGTGTCAATGGATAAGATTTGGGAGATGATGATGATAATAGGAATAAATAATGTCGAATGAAACAATATCAAGGAAAAAAATGCAACTGAAGTCATGCGATAATTAACTTAATTTTTTATATTATTGTTCTGGACCAAATACCACATTTTTTTTTAATCAGTAAATATAATACTGATGTGTGAATGACGATTAGTTTGGTATATATTTATAGTTGGAGCACGATTTTGGGTCACTTTCTGTTCTACAAACGTCGCAATACCGCAAACTGTACTGGTTTGATCCTCGACAATTACTAGGATGACACAAAGCCACGCTTGCACTGTATATGAATATACATATAAATATAATTAACGGTAAGAATTTTTTTAAAGCACCTACAAAACTTTTCAAATGGTCCAGTCATTGGATGGAAATCGTCCATTTATATCCAGATATCGTACAATCATTTCATAGATTTGTGACAATTTTTGGGGTGTGTGCAGGATTCTTGTGTTCAATTCAAAATGAAACAAAAAATATATATAATGACTTAACAATAAAATCATTATAATCATTGATTAAGTGCATACGACGAAGGTATGAAATATCAAAAATATGCTACGTATTGGAGCAGAGATAAAAGTATTTTAAATAATATCAAAACAGTGAAAAGAAAAATGTTGATCAGTCATATCGCATTACAATCACGAGGTTCTGTTCTTCAAGCCAATATCGAGCCGATTCCTTTTTTTATTTTCAAAATATTTCATACTCGTGATGCATTACATGAGTTTTCAGGTACCTGGAAATATAAAATAAATATAGTTCATGCCATTATGGATGACAATTACAATTTGGAGAAAGATGAAAGAAAAAGAAGGATAAAATGAGATATTTATTACATATGTATTTCAACTATATACTAGTCACTTACAAATATTGTTAAGCGCGCGAATGCACATTGACAAAAATAAATGTTCACATTTCAATTCATTACACATATGATGTTGGGAATATCATAAATTTTTTGAGTGAAAAAGGGAAACGAAACAAAATTATTGATTAAGTATGAAGGTGTTCCTTTGAATGTTATGAAAGCAAAACCATATATAAATATGAATATTTTTTGTCTAAATGCCAGTAGATGAGTCGGTGGGTGGGATGAAAATATTCAAAACACAAGGGCGTGAAATATAATGTTGGATAAATTATGTATTTATATCTAAAATTAATCATGATCGTCTATATTCTTGTAATCAGTGTTTTATCAAACTGTAAATATGTATATGACATTAGGGCACTACTATAGATAAAGGATATATATTCATTAAACGAAACAATAAATAAATAAACAAATAAATGGACAATTCAATGTGAGTGTTATCAGTAATATTATTGTAATATTATTTATTTTATTTCTCATCGTGTTTACTCATCAATGTATTGAATTTGTTGTATTATTAAATCAATATCAATTTGCAGTTGCTAGGGAAACAGCTTGGATAGTTACAATGGCTGTTAGTTATTAGCATCTCGTCGTGCCGGTTCTCTCACTAACAATCTTCTGCATATTCACTACCAAATACAAAAAAAGAAAGGAAGATCCATAGTAGATACAGAATGGTTCGTATGCACATCAAGAAAGGCGACGAAAGTCAATTTTTATTTGAAGCACCCGTCGATTCACTCGTTGATAATGTTATCAATGACATAACTAACATTTACAATGGTCGTCTGAAAATATCTCGCATCTGTTACGGTATGTTTAGAATTATTGTGATCATCGTGCAAACCTTTGATATCGACAAATATCATTTCATATGTCTGTCCCTCAAAATTATTGTAGAGATTGAAGAATTGGCTAAACACGGCCCAATGTTACCCGAAAATATGATGGGATTAACGGATGATCAAATCGTTGAATTGCGGCTGAAGGATGAGTGGGGTGAAAAGTGCGTTCCAATGAGTGGATGGACATTCAATAAGGACACTATGGGTAAATTATTCACAAATTCATTAAGCATTTCTTCTACATATGTATCAGAAGAATTGGATTACCAAATTAATTAACCTAAATTCTTCTCGAACTTTGTCTGAGCACGAAATTATTGTAGTGATGATATCACATAAATATTAGATAAGATTATAAACTAAATGACCTGACGATACATATGCTCGATAAATTTTACTTTCGTGATTTACTAGGACGTCGAAATGGCCGTCAACCAAATAAAAAAATGCAAGATATACTGAAAAATACAATTGCAACGGCGCGCTCTATGACATCTAAGGTAAATGAAATAGCTTTCATTTCTCAGAATATTCACACTATATATGTAAGGAATTAAGGATATCCCGCGATTGTATGGATAGCTATAATAGGAATTATATAATATACTAAAAGAAACTTGTTGATAGTACTTTGAACTATTGATTCCTCAGTCAAGAGTTTGATGACTATGTACTGTCCGTTAGCTGTTGTTAACGAAGGAGTCCCTTCTGTATAGTACCAGTCACTGGTACTCGATATCAGCTCTCCCAATTCCTTATCGACCTTCGCGTCTTGCGTTTTCAAACGTAATTTCCATTTTCCATCACCCAAACCAAATTATATTTTCGAAAATCTCACACTTTCAATTATAGTTGGAATTATCGAGTGACAGCTGTTGTCCCATTGATAAGACACTCGTGACAACATAGCGAACTGGCATCGTTATCAAGAAATATATTGAATTCACAGTGAAGTTCGATATTCCACTTATTTTATTGGATGTCTCATCAATGTTAGATTTATCACCTTTTTTTTCTGAATTCGTATAGAATTGGATTTTATTACCCGGATACATCGTGGCATAGTAAAAACATCTATCAATGTTTTTTTTAGTTCAATCGCAGTTATCATTGTACATCCTATCGATAGAACCGTTTATTTTAGCTCTATCGCGAAGCATTACTTTTGATGTGATGCAAAACTGCAAATTTATTACCCGGATGCATCGTGTGACAGTGGTAAAATTTTCTGTGATTATCTCTTTTTTTTTTATTGTCTTCAAATAATTTATCATAATACAGATATCAGTAGCGATGAAACAATAGACAGTTAGTCAAACTATTCGTATCAGCTGTGAAAATATGAAATCCAGAATAAGTTGAAATTAACAACGATACTGGAATATTTTTTAGGGTAAATTAAGATGGTGTGCAAACATTACTGCCAATTTCATCGTGCTCAATTCATCACACTATTGAACATTTTATGATTAGTTTCAATATGATAATGAAAGGCGCCAATAAGAAAAACTGTAGGAATTAATTATCCATCTTTATCACAGCCAGCTATTATGAATTCTTCATTATCATCACGACTATACATTCATCATAACAACAGAGAATCAATTATATTGGCAGTTTAACAACAAAAGTGTTAAATTCAAAGTTTTCTGGGCGTTTGATCTTCAGGCAACATTATCAGACGTTACGAGTAAGAAATAATGTCTTCTCACGCGATGTAGTCAGGATATATTTTGAAATAGAGTTTACTAAATTAGAATTCATCATTTTTAAAATTGTTGTGGTCGTGGGAATCATAATATATGAAGATAAAATGATATATCTCAAATCAGAATACTTTTATTTTTCAAATAATAATACAGGCGATAATGTACGGAATTCAACATGTTCCTCAAATTTGATACTGAAATATAATGATTGTAAACGACAAAAGTGCATAAATTAAACACAGAGAAGCCGTTAGTCCAACAGCTATGTCGTGGCTCTTGTGGTCGTCATCCTTCTCATCGAAATCGTCGGGATCGTTTTCCTCGTTGCTGTTGGCATTCCCCGTCTTAGAGGACCTAACGACTGTAAGAGTTACATATTCTCCATCAGTGTCACACTCTCTGCACACCAATCCTATTCCTTGCAGAGGAGAATTTTCCATCACATCACTCATGTCGAGATATGGAATTGTAAGCAGATCTAGATCCCTTTTTACTGTCGAGACATTTCTGAAGACAGTGATAGTCTTGACGGTCATACCTGATGGACTGTTGGATCTGAAGAACAGATAATGGTGGAGTTAGTAGGAGTGTTGGATCCATATCATCACGACTTGATATTAAGAGGAACAAACATTGAACTCCAATCGGTTTATTCACTTCAAATCAATGACTCTACTTGCACAAGTTCAGGTTGTCAACCTGATCATGTCGAAACAAATTACTACATACCGTCCAGAAGGACGTGCAGATGAGTTCATGGAATTGTACCAGTCGCTTGTTCCTTCAATAAGCTCATCGGATTTCGCGTTGATCTTCGTACCCTGAACTTCAAGGCGAATCGCCCACTTTTGTCCAACCACATTAGCTGGTCCCTTCGAAAATCTTACACCTGAAGGCAAAGTAATTCAATCTATTGATAACTGCAGAGTAATCGACAACTCACCAGTGATAACATGATCGGATGGTACAAATATCTCTTCGAGAAGAATGGATTTATTTTCAGGCGTAACGAAACTATAATCTACATTTTCGATCAACGCTTCTGAAACGTCGGGTGTCTTCCAAGTTACCCCTTCTTTCGAACCCAATGGTCTCTCTGCTACTTCGAGATAGATCATTTTATCTTCGTTCGTCTTGATTCTCACGCCCACAATGATGCTGAAAATGATAAACAGTTGTTGAGCAAACTCTATTCCAAAATATATTTTCAATACATCGCATTAGAAGACATTACTTATGACTTTCAACGTCTGATAGCGTCGGTTGAAAACTAAACG
This sequence comes from Meteorus cinctellus, assembly GCA_030523045.1. Taxonomy (NCBI): domain Eukaryota; kingdom Metazoa; phylum Arthropoda; class Insecta; order Hymenoptera; family Braconidae; genus Meteorus; species Meteorus cinctellus. Next base: position 29,162 of record JAPYZF010000389.1, read on the forward strand.
ACCATATGCCCTTTCGTGAAGAATCTCTTGTTCGCTCTGTGCACACGCAAATGCAAGTGTGGCAGTTCCCTCCACCCACTGTAAGGGGCGGCGCTGCGGACGATGCTTTACATTCGTTTTTTTCTCCATATTCCAGAATCCGCATCTTACTATCTTCTTTCGCCCATGTCAGGTGATTCTCCCCAGACTGTCAAAATACTGATTGAATTAATATCTCCTCTCATTATGAATGAGACTACGAAACACAGTTACACACCATGCAGTATTCTCCTTTGGAGGAGGTACCAGCCATACCGTCGAAGTAATTGCATTCCTCTAACCAACCGTAGCATGACATGAAGTTCACCCCTGCATATGAAAATGGTGTTTTTGTTCTGTCCGATTTTGCCAAAACGGTATCACACCATTCATCACCCTTGCAATTACCAAAAATATTTTGTTGCGTAATCAATATTGGCCGCCGGACACCTTTCAATTGAATTAGATTTGTACCTAGGAAATAAAATAAGAATAAATTTGAGAGTCAACAAATTAATTTTGTAATAAACTTGAATGATAGTTTTCATAGATTTTTTCGAAAACTCCTCTCGAATATTTTAATTTCCATCTACAAATATGCTACTGTTCATTCTAACAATAAGATTGCTATTAATGGTTTTATTCGTTTGTTTAAATTTCTCGATTTTCTTCTTTAGTTAAATGAAAAATCAATTATTATCAGTATTATTGACATATTGATAATTTGGTATTATATTTTGGTATACTTTCAAACAACGATTGCATATCGATAATAATTGGTGAAACATTTTCGCAAATTATAATTCACCAGTAATTACCAGCTCGTCTCTGTCTATATTGGTCCGTATGAACAAACTGCATCTGAGAACAGATTATCATCATCAGTGTCGATAATATGAATGTTTGATCCATGATATTTTGTGGATATGCAATTTAAATCTTTTGAATTAACAATTATAACAAGTGTACGACAAAAAATCGATAACAAATGCTTGACCCATTGTTCATCCGTTGTCATTTATAACCCGGTTGTGCGATGTCTTATCATCTAGAATATTTATTTTTCTTTATCAGTCAAACAGAAATAAATTTCATTACCATAACAGAGTTATCAAGGACGGAAAATTTATCATTTTGTCCATTCGAATGTTTTAATAGTATTCTAATCGCATTACTCGTGACACATTTTATTAGAAAATATTTTCCAGTTTTAGCATCAAACAGAAATTTTAATGCGATGCGAAATAATCTGTTATTACCCGTATGAGTCGTGTCACAGCAATAAAAATCATCATCGGTTTCCTCACCTGATTTCACATTATTAATCCAACATACAACTTTTCATCCCCTGTTATGAATTCATAGCATTATCGATCAATGCAAAATTCTACTTCAATCATATCTTACATTTACCGACATTTGTGAATAAAATACATATCATATATTATTCACTTCAATTCTTTCTTCTATCATCACAACATGGAACACTCCGATTTCTTCATTCCATCATTTTTTTACAGAAACTAATTCTTCAAGATAAACTATTAACATTCAAAATTATCCAAGAGGCTTTGGATATACTTCGTGGTGCCGTGATGATTGTTTACCCAATGGGTTTACCACCTCACGATATAATTCGTCAGGAATTTGAAAATGCTGAAGATTTAACTGGAACCCAAGCATCATTAGAGGTATTGTCACTTTCTTTCTATCCAACTTGTACTACATGAAATAATAAAATACAAATCAATAATTTCCTTGATTTTTATATAGGTAATTGATGTCCAAATGTCGCAGCTGTGGTTTTGCGGTAAGGAAATGATTCGTGGAAAGAAACTGAAGGACTTTTTGGGACCGAATGAGAAAACTAAAGTGGTGGTGAAAATTCAAAAACGTGGATCAGGACGTCCAGCACGTGAACCATTGATGTCTGAGGACGATCGTAAGCAGTTGATGATGCATGCTTATCGACGACAGGAAGAAATGAAGGTAAGTCAATGTTTATGTCATAATTTATTTACGCGAGTCGATAAATGCGTTGCTGCTTTTTTCAACAATCGTGTGAATATGCAGCGAGAACTGACAAGCATTGGAGAATGTGAATTAGTGAAAATGTGCTTTTGGAGACATGACAATGATGCAGCAATTGCTATGTCAGATATTTCATATATCTGTTACATTAGGATGTCAGTTGATGAAATGATTAGGATCTAGCATTTATATTTTGGAATATCTTTCGAATAAGTTTCTTATTAACTTTTCAAAAAGATTTTTTCATACAAACTTAATGCCAGATCACCCAGATGCCCATATTGTTATATCATTCCTAACTTTAGAATAACGAAATTACAATTGCAGTCTATGCAGACATACCTTTTTTTAGTTTTGTACACAGACATGATGAACAATTAATGATAAAGTAAAGGTTTCCCATCGATGACGTAGAAAATCAGCATTCGAGTGTGTTACAATTGTTTGCGTTGATTCAATTCTTATAAGGAAAAATGGAAGAATTTCAACATCGATCCATTTTTCCATAGGTGAAAGTAGCACGGCAACACATATATCGATCGTTCCGTGTGTGTCCTCGAAACACCGTTTCTGTGTATCTGGGGTAATAGATTTTAGGAGCACTTTGTCAAATCACTCCCCATCACAACGATGTGTAAATATAATATATAATATCGAACCACCTATTCCCATTCATCTAGACAACAAATAACAATATTATATAAATTAACATAAATATTATGTCAGATATAGTTTTATATTTAATCAAAGATTGTTACCATAAATGTTTCTGCTTTTCCTGTTAACTTCAACTTCATTTTCACGCGTAATTCTTCTTAATAGAAATGACCTTATTCTTTATTTGCATTCTTTTCCTGTTGATTCATCCACAATTAAATTCAAAAGGTCAAGTGAGTAAAGTGGATAATTGGAAAATAAATAGAAGATGAAAATGATAAGGAAGAATGATGAGATGTTGCAATGTGTCATACCAAGGCTGTTTTCTTTGTCATGCACAATTTGATATCTGGGATATTAAATCAATTTTACTTTTTACCTTCTATGTATCAACAGATGTTGAGATAAATCCCAACTATTGCTATGTTTAAATTATAGACAGAGATGGATATGAGAAAAGATATGGTACAGAACATTGTTTGATATCTTTCATTTTTCGATTTTTATATTTATTTGGATGGGAATTATGTGGAGGAATTTTTGCAATGCAATATTTTTGTTCATGTCTATGTTATCATTGGAACTACTCCCATATATGTTCGAGTGGGTCGTGGATTGTAGTTATCTTGAAAGCAAATGGATAATCAAAGATATCACGGTTTAATATTGCGTGTGGTGGACTTGGTAGTCGAGAAGTTCATGGACATTTCATCACCACAAATTTTTTTTTTCTACTCCCAATCCATCGTCTATATTTTCTACCCAATTTTATAGCTATTATGATTCTAAGGCTACTCTTACCCGATTTTGATATTCTCTTCATGGTTGAATACGGAAAAAAATTCAATTTACATTCCACACGATTTTCTACCAAGGGGTTTTCATCACAGTTATATTTTTATTCCGTCTGGAAGTTGTGACAGACAAAAAGAATAACAATAACAGAATGATTTATGTATTCAGAAATGGTTTGAAAACTCCTCCAAGTTTCACCCTCGGCGTTTTTAGCCCTGATTCAAAGTAGTAGAAAGGTGAATTGGTCTTAACTTCATATTTATAATTCAATATCAGAAAAATGAAAGCCAAACCAAAATGCTTTCACCGTAAATGAGATCAGAACTGTTGATTACTAAAATATCAGGGTAAATTTATCCCAGAACTAAATATCATGAGAAAATATAGGTGGAAAATTGTCAGTTCTGGAAATATTATTCTTTAGATATTTCTTATAAAATAAAGAAACCAACACCGTCATATCTTCAACAATTGTTTCCGTAACAAATAAACTTTGGTCTACCACTCACCATTTATTATACACAATCAGCACTATAAATAAACATTAATCAAACTAATGTGAAACAATGCACACGGTGTAGTTGTGATGTCTTTGAAACAACATATCATCACGAATATATCATAGCACGCGACGCTTGAGATAAAATATTTTTGTATGTACGCTCACCCCATTCTGTCCTATTCCATGAAAGATATTAGAGTCATTTATATTACGTTTACGTAGTAATAATGTTTTATGATGAATTCTTTGTTTTACTAAAATAAACATAGACATCATCAACTTATTCATGTTGGCTCCAGGGGAATATGCAAATATATACTTGGATGTAAATATTATTTCGTAGCTCTTTTTGCGTGACTTTTTTTCATTTATCCATCCATTTTTTCTCCATTTTTCTTCATTTTTATTAGCAGATGTCATACAAATACTCAATAATACAATACAGCATAGCTAATACTGTATATAATGAAATATTTATAGATACATTTAGCAACTAAATCTTAAAGTGAAGTATTATTTTTGAATGGTAGACAACAATGTATGCAATTTATTTTGCCATTTCTATTGTAGTCTACTACTTTCATTCGTGAGACAGCTCAAATTTATCAATATAATATGGCCATATGTCTGTATATTAAATAGTAATGTTTTAAAATTTTCGCAATATATTTTATCAATTGTTTGTTTTATTACATTTAAATTTGCATTTGTATAATTGTATGTTTTGATATTGTATAATTTGTATAGATAGGACTTTTGCTTGTACATCACATGCTGAAAATTAATTCCTGCACTTTTATGAATTTGTACGTTTTATGGATGATACACATTTATTTATATGAAATATAATGGCAGGTATAACCCATATATAGAACATTTCATATTTGAACACGGGCCATACTGTAAGATTACAAATATTATATATTATATATGAAAATTTTTGAGTAATTAATTAGATCATTTCTTTCTCCTCGTTGTATCATTTATAGACACGTGTACAGATGCATATTTATAATAATTAGATGAATTATAAGAAAGTATACTAAATAAATGGAAGAAGGCACATAGAGTATAGTGCGCCTTTTTTTTTCCAACAAAAAGATAATGATTTTGTTTTTTTGTTCAAGAAGGCGCAAATATTACTTGAACTAGACCTTTTTGCAAATAATCATTCTTTTATTCGTATTATTTATAATTAATTATGTAAATATTTTAGGTCTCATTTCAAGATAAATATCTAATTGCAAGTTTGTGTATTCGAGTGAATTAGAAATTACAAATGTATTTCACTCTGCAATTTTAATAGCAATAGGCCCATAGATAAGAGTGCGATTTTTTTTCTCTTTATAATTATCGAATCATCTCATTCTTTTAGGCATCAATTGATTCCTTCTTGTGAAACCAATTTTATACGCGAAAATTTGCATTTATAGATATTTTTAATTTACAAAATTTTATTAAATATTGATAGATAAAGCGACAATGCCGATAAATTTTTTTATGTTTCTGATGCTTTATTTTTATTCTAATTATCAATTCACTCTGTGATTGCAATGTGCTATAGATGTCCAATGCAAAAAACATTAATGTTTCCACATCAGTAGCACAAATAAAAATATTCCATAATGAGGAATATTAATAAGAAAAGTATTTTCACATCCAAATATATTTATATTTCTCAAAATTTGAGATGAGATAATTTATATATTTAATTTTGATAAATACATTTATATGAAATTCATTTTTCATATCATCACCATCGTTACTTTTAAATCAGTGCTATACATTGATAAAGCGTACAGCAACACGTACACGTAATTTAACTCTATATTATAAAGCATGTTGCAAGCAAATTATCTCTGCCATTTTATAACGTCCTTGTATGAAAATGTCAATGAATTCACAGTCCATTATCGATATTTGTGTAAAAACAAAAAATTGATTTGAGTATAAAATTACTTTGTCTTGTCAGCTCAAAAATATAAAATAATACAATTATTATTAATTTATTTTATCTTTCTTTCTTTTCTTTTGCTCATACAATTTTCACGTGAATTTAAATTTCTTAATAATTCCTCATTAAATTCACTTGAAGGCATACAACGGTTACGTAAATATATTAAATTAAAAAATTACATTGGCCCCGCACTTCACGGTGCTATATCGCCGCGTGAGTGACTTGAAAGAATTAATAAACTTCATTTTCTTTTTTTTATCGCGGATTGCATTGAATTTCTTTTGGTTTTTCTTTTTCCTTTGCTTTAATCATTCGCTGCAAATTCAGTAAAGGAAGACGACACTCAAACCTTGCAATGGAATTTCGACGGATAAATTCAATTCTTTTCAATATAGTTATTCGTCAGTCACAATAGCATTGCGATTTCATTAGTGCAATTTTTATTTTTATGAACGCATACCAATCCGGTCTGATATCTCTCTGTTTGTCCACTCATTTTCATTCTCGTCACGTTCCTTCTTATCAATTTATATAAACTTCACGGATCATATTTAATGACAGTAATAATAATATATACAAATAATATTCTCAACAAAAGTTATTTGCCGGTTCTGATGCATCACCGAGCATCCACGTACAAGGAGACATTTTTTTCTAATCGATAGCTGACTTAGCTGAGGCTTTTTATACATACATACATAAATATATAGCACGACTGAATATATGTACACTAGGGAAAAGAAAATTAGTTAATCCAATGAAATTTAATCGATTCATCTAAATCTATTCTGGTATGAAAATTATTAACTCAATAAAGGGAACAAAATAAATACAAAATATCAGCCAATTATTACTAATAATCCAATAAATCAATTTATATTTCATCGAGAATTGAGGGGATTTTTATTGTCACTGCTTCCCTGTTATTTAGATTTACTGGGAATATAATTCGCGTAGCAGAGTTTTATTTTCATTCCCCGTTTATTTTGAGAGAGTTGAAAAGAAAAAAAAGAAAGTAGAGTTCAAAGAGTTTTTTAAAGGTCGATTGAATAATATTCAGAATGTATAAAATATTTAGAATGAATCCTCAGCTTCATCAGTGTCAATTAATGGTAATTTTTCATATCGTGTCGTGTCGTTGATGCTCGGTTTGAAATGCTATAGTGCAACACTTCTTATTTCATTTTCATTGAGATTACCTTGAGTAGTTGATGTACTCGAGCCTTGAACGAGTCCTTCATCCTCACCCTCATGTGCTTGTCCATCAGTGCAATATCGACATCGCATTTTTGCATCATCACCCACTTGAACTGAACGCGTTATAATTACAAGGGTTGTTAAACTCACGACAAATAATACAGCCGGTACAATTGTGGCAATTAATAATTCCGTGCGTGTTTTCTTCAAATCGAACCGTGCTACCACAAAAAAAGAATCATTCTGAAATAATTATGAATAACCATTAGTTAAAAAAATTTCATCATTAAGAATTAATTATTGGATATTATTAGTTCTGACTTATTTATTTAAACTTATTCTTTGATTTCATTATTAATTCATTAATCACAAATTAAATATATTTATTTATATCAGAATAAATGTAGCTAATTCAAACTGTGTCATGGAATTTTCTCTATTATAGTCTTCTCATGTGTATAATGTGTATCTATTGCTGAACTGGTATTGAACTGTATTATGAATGAGAATCGATTGAGACAGTGGCAGGTGAATTTGAGTTCACTTCCCTCTATATAACAAATCTACTATCAAAAATCCGAATATTAATTTAAATGAAAGAGAAAAAAGAAGTAAAGCAAAGAGAAGAAATTACCTTCGTGTTTGAGGTCAAATCTATGCAATAAAATAAATGGTCACGACAGGACTATTTTTTAATATAAATTCCTACGACAATCCCGAATTCTATTTTTTAACACAATAATTCATTGTTTAGAATTATCTTCACTCACCTTATTGTAGAAACAGGGATATCGACTTTGGGCAGTTTGATTGTCACCGTCTCGGCCATGAGTTTGTAAAAATTCTCTACACTCTCCTCTAAGTGTATTCACACATCCTTCAAGATTTATATACAGTCGCGAGCTATTGTATATTACTAATGAACGTTGTGCTGGTAAATATGCGTTTGTTGGATCCACTGGGTTGACAAGTGTTTTTTCATACATATTTAAAAATGTCGTTAAATTTATGTATGGTTGTGGTATTGTAGATTGTTTAACAAATGTTCCATTTACACAATCTTCTGTTCTATAATAGATAGGTAAAAAAAATAATAAATAAAAATCCATATTCATTATCATCAGTTGAATATGAAAAACGAATAATTTTGGGTTTGGCTATGGTTTACTGTAATTGAACATTTTTTTTTTCTTGCAATTATTATTTCAAGAATGAATTCAATTGCTGTCTTTTATATAATGCGCACTTTATGACCTCGTTAAAATACTAAGAATGGAGCTGATAATCGTTGTGACTATGAGATTCATGTGTGAACACATATTATGCATCGATCGCATGTTGATGGTTGAACTAGTTTGCGTCTACCGCGTGATAGGACAATTCTAATTGTTTGAAGATCGTACAAGGTAATGCGATTACGCAAGTCCATTCATAACTGTTTGACTCCAAATAGACACTTTTATTTGTTGATAATTCGCAATCAATTAATTGGATGACAAATGAATATAAGAAATGAATTCAATGGCATATTATTTTTAATATAAATACATTGATGATGATGAACTGTAAAGTTATTAATGGACGTGGAATTAAATTGAACTCACCTTATATTTCTTCCATTTTTGGAAACGGCATAGCAGCTTGCAATCAATCCATTATCATCACTATCATCCCAAATTTGAACTGGATTATTATTATGCCGTATGCCAGCAAGATTTCCATTGGCTCGATTTAGTGCCATGGCATATGAACATCTTGCCATATGAACATTGTCATCTTGCATAAGGAAAACGTTGATATTGGTTGTGCTAATTTTTGGACAATAACGATCGCACGAGAATGGGTTTTTAATTTTTGTGCATCGTGAATTCTGGCAACTGAAGAAACCGTTCAATTTCATATTGTCTTTTTCACTGTCAACGACAATACCATCAGCTGTATAATGACACAACATTAATTCACTCATATTCGCACAGTGACCGAGACTGCAGTTGAATACACCCGATAATGATCCACATGCACTTCCGTTGTTGCAATTATAACGTTTTAGAGACTGAAGATTTACCTGGTAGTAATGAAAAATACGAAAGAAAAAAATTCTGTTAAACATAATGTTTAGACATGAGAAATATCCCAAGCTATGATTGTTACATCTGAATTTATTATAAATTTCAAAAACTTCATCAAAGGAATATGAAAATTCAGAGCTTTTTCGCCTTGATAAATTAATAATATGAAGCGAATTGTATTTATCAAGTACTGAAATGATTCAGAATCTCATAATATTCAATGAAACGAGAAGAGGTTGAATCTGATTGAATCCAAATGACGAAAATTGTGTAAAAAAATAAAAATGACATCAAAGGAGTCGTAGTGACATAAATTCAGATGTAATCATCATTTTTCAGATGGAAAAAAAAAAAATATTCCTCTACTATTATTGTCATCCTTTTTTTTCCCCCAAAAATCGTGTTTCTTTTCTTCAAAGTGAGAATTGTCTGTTCGTATGATGGGTTTGTGTGATGGGAATACTAGGAATAGTATGGGAACGATATAATGGATATAACCATGGTAACCAGGGGCTTTTCCCCTCTATCATAAGATACAACCTGCCTTCTTAAAGATATATACCTAAAGGACCTTTACACATGGGTATTATCTATACATGACCTTGTGTATCTCCGATTTCCGAAAAGGTTTCGAAATTGTCTCGTAGAAACGTTCAACATTATTGACATACACACACGAATAAAAAAGAAAAAAACATATTCATAAATAAAACAATTGGAAAGAAAATATATTTTATAACTTCGAATTTAAAATGACAATAACTTTATTATTGCATGTGAAAAATATATTTCTATGTAATGAACTCACCTGCGGACATGAAATGCTCGTAAACTTGGTGCAATTTTGTAAAATTAAATCAGTACCATTGCGTCGTACAGTCGCGTGAATTTGTGGACAAAAACCTGTTGTCTTTGTCAAACACCATTCACCACAACTTGCCCACGCGCAATAATTCACCAGGGTGGCATTAACCGTTTGGCACATAACGGGTTCTGGATCGATACCCGCGTTGAATGCTCTGTGAACAAATTGAACAAGCACTTGGAAAATAAACAAGACCGATGTGAAGGAGAGAATGAGAGAAATTAGAAAATACATTGGATAAATTTGAATATTTAACTGCGTTTCTATTTCATTCAACGACGAATGAGAAACAGAAACTTTTCTGTTTTTTTTTCCTTCATCATTCTGCTCAATGCACTCAAAGTTTTTATATTTTATTCAAACAACCCGCCGCTACAAAAATAATATACCGAGCTGATATTTAAACTAAAAAGAGCGGTGAATTGGACCGTGAGAGAATGAAATGTTAATTTCATTAATTTTCATTTTGATATGAAGAAAAGAGAAACAACAATGAAACTAATTTTAATTGAATTATCCTTTGTCTTGTTGTCATATGCAAAAGTCTTTCAATTATGCAATTATAATAACAAATCAATTACCTGTGTGATGGCATATAAATTGCTACACTCAAATAAACCAGAGCGACGCAGCTGATGACAATTGTGAACTGACAGAAGCAGATGCTGCCACAAATACGACGATCCTGTTCAGGTATTAAACGTGGTTTGTACTTTCGTCCCATTTCCGTCACGTCAATTTACCTCTAACGAAAGTTCCAATTTTCTCGATCTCTTCTACTTCCCCTAACACAAATTTTGTTTTTGTTTTCTGGATTACGTTTTATATTTTCTTGCTGTATCTCAACGCGTCAATAATTTTCTTCTTATTTATTAAACTAAATTCGTTTTCTTTTTCATCCACAATCCTGAATAATTGAAAATCCAATTGCGACTTGCAAGAGCACCTGGTGTAGTCGTTATGTATACAAAAATATTTGTTATTTACATCTATAGAACTTCGTCGCCTCATTGAATATTTTAATTAAACTCCACTTCATTTTTATGAATATAAAATAATCAATTATAATTCATTTCAATATTATCTGTTAATTTTTCCTCTATTTCTTCCAACTAACATTCATTTTATTAATTTCCCATGAGTATTATTGTTATTGCTGTGCATTATCAACATTATCAGTGAAAGCATCGTTTTTATTTTTATTTTTTCTCCACTAATCCTTCATGTAAACGTGCACTTAAGCCAATGATACGGTCGCTCATTCGTTTTTAATCTGCGTCGCTATATCTATGAATGCCTTCGTTCATTTATTCTCATGTAACATTCAATTAGGTAAGAGTACCTGTACGTGCTCGCGTGTTTACTCATTATTCGAAGCTCACAGTAGAATGAATTTACACTGCGTGAAGTAACAATAAAATACCAAATGATAATAATAAAAAAAAAACAAGGTGGGAGAAAAAAAAAGTAAAGAAGAAACAGTGATATTTATTAAATATTCATCAACTCTTTCCGCACCCTCGTTTATTTTTATTTTTAAATGTTATTGAGTGAATACGTTTTTATCGGGTCAATGATTCTCTGCACTCGCAACACTGTCGAATAAATTTTCTATACTTTGATTTTATTCGGTGTTGTTGTATATTTTTTTTTATCTCAACAGCGTATTGTTCTTTGATATATTTGTTGTATAATTTTATTTTTAATTCTAACTCTCTAAACATCCACGATGGCACTCGACACTGTTCTCATTGCCATCCATCCTTTGCGTTTGCATTATTTGTAACGTGTTGTTATTGTGTATTTGTTCGTGTTTATTTTATTTGAATATGTAAATTGATGTCGAATAATAATGAACGTCAACAACGGAATAACAACGTGAATGAAAATTCAATTGATGATAAACTGATGATGGATTCGCGACGGTGTATCTCTCGCGACTGCCGGCTGTTTGAAAACAAGGGGATTGTCTGGGACGTGCGTAACCATATATTATTTCTATATGAGGGTGTGCGCGAGCGCGAAAAAGCTTCAACTTTGTGGTGGAGCTTGCGCTTTAGAGTTCATAGTATGACAGACACTTGATTTGAACGTAACAAAATATGAAGAGAGGGAATGCTTGGGGATATAAATGTATGTGTGTAAATGTGCTTTGGGCAGAGGCGAAAGCTCGAATGTATATAAAATTAAATGGAGTTTGGGAGGTCAACCTTTGGAAGCTTCAGGGCAATGTCGAATGGTAGCGCATTCGTAGAATAATATTCCAACGGAGTGGATGCGTCGATATTTTTTTATATCGTTTCAATTATAATTTCTTAATAATATTTATAACTTATTCAATGGTTTTTCTTTTTTTTTTCGATATATATTGTAAAATGGTAGGCAGAAATAATTTGATTGTGATGTTCAAACCGAGAAAACGGATCATTATATTCAATCGAATCATACAATTGATTATTATTTACAATAGTTTACTTATTTATTTACTATTAGAGCACGAATGAGTAATTTCAATCGTATTATTTATATGTACAATGTTTCGAAGGTGATAAGTTTTAAAATTAAAAGCAGTGAATGTGTTTTTTTTTTGTTCTTTTTGTTTTTTTTTACGTTTTGTTTATATGCCATTGCTGAAAATTCAGTATCAGACTGATAATTTCGATAAAATTTTGAATGCACTTTGATGAAAATATTTTACTGAGTGTATCAATTTATTTAATTATTATAGTTTAAATATCATAGATGTTATTAAAAGTGCCTGAAAAAATAATATATTTTTACAGGCATAAATGTCACAATGATTATTTTTTGATCAATTTTGTTTAATTTATAATAATACATGGGCTACTTTCGCGACTGAATTATAAGTCTATATAGATCTTTAAATTTTGAAATTTTAATCGGCGTGAAATTCGGATTATAAATTTTTCACATGTCCCCCAATTGAATAAAATATATACTTTATACATTACAACAATTTTGTTATTAATTCATGCGTACTTACATACATATAAACATTGATTAATCCATATTGCATATGCAGATAAATAATATGATTGTATGTATGTATGTACACCCCTGAGAAATATCTAGTTCAATTATTTCAATTTTTTGTTTGCCATAATAACGCAATATTCTTGGCACTATAACATATTTTTATGAATTAATCATTTTAATTCAAATCTAACATTTATTTTCGACGAAAAAATTATGCAGTTAAGAAATATTTTAGGATAATTCGAATTTATTGATTATTAATTTCATCCACTTATTTTCGGTTTCTTTATTTTCTTTTTTCGTTTGTTTTGTGGAGACAGATATTTAATCGTAGATTGTCAGTGATAAATAGAAATCTTGTTGATGCCCAAAAATACGATTGGATATTTGATTTCTAATGATATAGTGATTCGTACGTATAAATCTCGATATACTGCGGTGATAATTAAATTGAAAATTGGCCATAGCATAATTTTTTTCATGAAGTTGAGAATTATCATTGATATTGTTACATTGGAAGATCGAAAATTACGTAAAGAGATATTGATGCGAGAAAGACACAGTGAGAGAGTAATTGAAGGAAGGAAAAAAAGCACGTTTTAATTCTCTCAAACGATATTGGCCAGATAAATTATAGTTCTAATATTACAAGTCAATTATTTATTATTTTTTTTTTTCTTCATTTCTTCTTCATTCTATACGGTATTGCCCGCACAAGTTTCACAACCATTCTAGATGTATAGGAGTGCATGATGTAATCTTGTCATTGGTAATGTCAATTAGAACGATCGCATGTTCAGAAATCCTAGAGTCATTGTTGTTTTTCTAGAAAGTTTTTAGTTTTTTTCATAGGACTTTATTCCATCGAATGACTGCGGAATTACAATGCACATGTCCCATTTGAAATATTAAAATAAAATAAAAATAATAATTTTCTACGGTTCATTCTTATATCATGAATATACAATGTGCAATCTAACATGTAAATTCATTTCACCCCTGTACAAAAAATCGTAACAATTTTTTATATTATTTTCAATAGTCAATAATCTATCAATTAATAATCACAGGCAAATAACTTATTCTATTTTCATCTTTCCGTTTTTTTTTAATCTCTTTAATACGCTACACTTCTAAAATCGCCTGTGATTGCGAGAGAAGGAGAAAGAATTTATTTATTCATTCATTTATCTATTTTTTCATTTTATTTTCATAATTGGCAGCAATAAAATTCATCAATCGTGTATTTGTCACTCAACTAAAATTTAAATTGTGGAATTTGAAAAATTTATCTTTAATTGCTGCAATTTTTGAAAGTTGTGTTGGTTTTTATATATAGGAAATTTTTTTAGTATTTATTATTGCATGTTTAATATCTATGTAAAAGCAAAAGCAAAAGCATTTTCTAGTCGAATCGAGAATTCAAAAAATAATAAGTCTCATCACTATCGACAATGCGATTTAATCACTAGTTGACATATCAGCGAGAGTTTATGTCACTGATTTTAAAATTCACAGTGACGTTATTATCCCTAGTACTAGACAATTTTTACAGTGAATATGGATTCCATTCTCAAGTATATTCCTGAGAAAGTTAAAACAAAAAAATAATTACTTCTCTGCGCAATACTCTAATTGTCTGATAGTTTTCAATCACTGGCCAATTATATAGCGTCACACTCATGATGTGAGCTGAAATTATAACGACACAATTAATTTTACTGGCGTCACTCCCGTGCAGGGGGGTGAGCCCGCGGTAACAATCAGTACTCCTCTTCGTCTTCCTCGAATTCGTCTTCCGCGAGAATGCTGCAACAGTGGAATAGTACTTATATTAAAATGTGCATTATATCTCTGTTTATTTTTAAAGAAAATATTTGCACAGAACTATATTGATACTTAAATATTGAAAGAGTTCTCTGGCATGATCATAATGTGAAGAAGGAAATAAAATCGAAGATCAAAGTAATTCCGGCAAATAAAAATGTTGAATTGAATTGAGAGCGAAAGTCACTGCCAGAAGAGAATAAATATTTGAAAGAAATTGAAACTTTGCAGCAACATCACCCCCAATTGTAAAAATTCAATTCACTCCTTTTTCATTTTCTAAAATACCTACTCTTCTTTTCTCGTGTATTTATCAATGAGATTTCTCCCTGGACCTCCACAGCTTTTTCCCATTGGTGGACAATACCAATAACAAAGCACAGCGAGGGATACGATGAATAAAACAATTGGTGTCACCAACGCTAACACAAGATGTCTCAAATTTTCATCCCAAGAATATCTAAATGATTAAAAAATAATTAAATATCAGATAAATATCACACATATTTTTTTGTACAATTTAAATACTTTCAACTCACCTGGCAACGACTGTTTGTGGATATGCCCGACTATAGAAACATGGAAATATCTTTCCCATATTTCTATATCCGAATTTTTTAGAAAATTCAGAGCAATTAACTCTCGGTGGATAACCACACCCCTCAGTGTTGATATAAAATTTCGTGTCTGTCACATCCCAGGGCACTGTCCCAGAAGGCTCTGACATGAACTTTTCGTATGCTAATCTTGAATAATTAACTCGGATTTGGTGACATCTTATGGCTGCGCTGGTACATCCTGAAAAAGAATGAAAATATTCAATAGAAAGTAATGGATATATAAATTCCAGGTGTCCATATAATAACCTATTGCTTATTCTTGGAAAAATTTAATTTTATCTTGCACAATTTTGTAATAAAACAACTGAATTACTCAATTTTCAATTACTGAAGATAATTTTGAAGAAGAAAAAAATGTCTGAATGTTTCTCGACTGGAATTCAAAGTCGAATTACTGAAATACGAAGTCATTAGTGCTCTTGTTCATCGAAACAATCGAAATTCTCCTTCCAGGAATGGAATAAAGGGGAATTCTTGATCCGCCCTTGACCTAACCAAAATTCCAATCTAAGAGCATCTGTCTATGTGATGAAATTCTATCTCTGAATCGTTGTAGGATCAAATACTATCATTCCTCTAGCACTAAGTGAATTCAAATTCCTTTGGTACTTCGAATATTACTTGACCTAATGGTTAAACATATGAAAAAGAAAACAATAAATCCAGTGGAGAAAATAAAATTTATCTCTAAACAGTTTCTCACCTTCTCGGCAACTTGCCCATGAGCAATTTTTCAATCCTTCTGCATAAACATGTTCAGTGGCAACACAGGCAACAGCATGAGGGGAAAAATCAGCAAGAATTGTCGTAATCGCTGGCTCCACAACAAACGGAATGAGAAAAAGAAAACCAAAGACAGCGAGTATAGCTGTGGTACCCAGGCACAATGATGTATAAAATTTAGCCCTCTCAAGAAACGATGCAACTTCAACCATTGGTAATGCTTGAACATTACCAATGCTCTCTGCAGCAATATTCGATTTCGTTTCCTCATCTTCACCACCCATAATCACCGTTGAATCGTCTGAATCAATGATTGATTCGGTGGTTGGGTCGCGGAGACCCATTGAGCCACGATGGATATATCTATAGTTCTCCACTCTGCGTCGTAAATTGCCCGGCGTATTGCGGGACTTCTTTATTGACTCCAGATCACAAATAATTTTATTCTTTATTCGTGATTTTTTATTTTTCTTCGCAATTATTTCCGTTATTTTTAGACTGAGGTGATGTATTCGCAATTAGTCATGATGGATTTACGTTTTGAATTGAAATCATAATTGTCCTGCGCGTTCACCACTTTAAATCATTCGATTTTTTATTGATTTATAAATGCATTAAACTTCAATTCTTCATAACGAGGAAATCTTTTGTTTATATTCAAATTATAATTGATAATTAATTAGTATTGTGTATGCGCGCGCGTGTTTTTGTCAATTGGCGTGATGCTTTGAATTGAAAACTTTTATGGGATTTATAATAATTGATAAATGTAAAATGTGTTGAAGTTATCGTTTTTTATTTTTTAACTTTTACTTATTTAAGTTTTTCTTCTCTATTTATATTCTGTGCATCGACATAAGAGTATGACCATTAGATCTTATGCGCATTATTCACTGGGGATTGTCCCATTCTCATCAACTTTCTTCCTGTTATTCTTCTTTCATTTCAAATCTTGAACACGTGTCGTTCGCTCGCCAAATATTTGATCCATTCAATTATAATTCCGTTATTGTTTTTTTTTCTCTTTTTCTTTCCTTCTTATTTGTTTCAAGTATTTCAGTTATTTTATTTACTTCGTTTATTTATATTTTTTCTTCTATTTTTTTGTTCTTGATTAATATACGGGCAGTGCGAGTAGGAAAATCTTGCTCTCGTCTTTCGATATTTTTAATTCAAATTGTTTCATGTTTCAATGCAATTATAGATTTTCCATTTAATTTCATTTTTTTAAATATTTATTTTTTCTTTATTACATTTGTTTGTTTGTATTCATTTTTCCTTTCATTTCCTCGTTTACTTCGTATATATTTATAAATGAATTGTTCCAAAAGTTTTGTTGAAGATAATAATTTTTAATCACGCGTTCCCCTCCTCCACCTCCCTACCACTCCCTCTCGTCCTTTCGCACTTTTTCTCAATAGTGCCCGCGTAGGGAGAATATCGATTGGCGAGCCGGGCTCTCCTCCAGGAGGGGAATGCCTGTAACAATAAAAAAATGTTTTTTATCTACATTTGAGTATGATTGAACAATGGGGAGAAGAAATTTGTGGTTCAATTGGTTGAATTTTGTATAAATTCGTATTATCGATTTCTTTAAAACGTGGCCAAGATGTAAAGCTTCTTAAAATAAGAAATCATAATATTGTGATATTTTTATAGTAGAAGTGTGAAAAAACATTAGAACATAAAGATGAGAAATTTTCTTTACATAGCACTGCAAAATCACTATAAAAGCAGACATACTAATATTAATTCCAATATTTTTTCATTACCTGAAGAATTCCAAACATAAATCACTGCTATTAAAATTTTTCATCGTTCAAACAGTTAACCTGATAATCACATTATTATAAACCATATACAATATAACCAGAAAGTGTGCCAGAACGTCAATTTACCCTAACTACTAACCTGGATAGACCAGCCAAAGATTTCTTTCTAACCTGCCCTACAACCCAGTGAAAAAATAAATTCGCCACATGACATCGCCCATAATCTCTGCAATATTCAATTTAAAACAAGATAAAGAATAGGAGAAGAAATAGACATTGGCTTAGCCTTACGTGACGGATCTCAGAGTGCCATAACGGAATCTCCTCCACCAGCATCTCCCAAATTGCCTGATGTGCTCTTATGAACATCGCTCAATACACCAGGACCCTTAAATCTCATTTTAGCATCATCACCAACAACCACAGTGCGTTGACAAAGTATCAACGTTAAACAACTAACGACAAATAATACACTTGGTAAAATGGACGCAATAAGAAATTGTTGCCAAGTATCATCAAGATCAAATCTTGACACAACCACTTCCGTTTTATCTTTAGCATAAAAGCATGGAAATCTTGCGCGTGCATTGTGATCAGAGCCATCTTTACCATAAACATGAAGAAATTCTTTACATTCATCACGTAAAGTATTAACACAACCTTCAAGATTTATCAATAAACGACTCTCATTAGCAATAATCAAATCCTGTTCAGGTGGTGTCACATCGCCATTATCATCAAGTGGCTTTGTCGAATATAAATTTAAATATGATAAATATGTGAAATTAGTGAGATCAGTCAACATATCTTTCTCTAATACTGAACCGTTAATACAATCAACTGCCTCAACACCCAAACTCGAATTGTAAATACCATAACACGATGCCATCATAACATCACCACGATTCTCACTCCATATCTCTCTATTAGTTTCAACATCAATAGCCTTTTCACACTGACTTAAATAAACTTTATCACCACTCAACAATATAACATTTTTATTTCTCGTTGGAATATCAACACAACGACGATCACAATTGTATGGTGTACGTATACGTTCACACGTGCCTCGATTACAATTAAATAAACCGTCTATAGCAATGCATGTAATTTTGCCACGCCTACCAGAACACTTTAATGGTGGATCAGTGTCTCTAAAGTTACATTCAAACGCATCAGTTATATTTATACAAACACCAGCGCTACAATTGAATGTACCAGTCAAATTACGACACTCATCAGCAATACACTTTGATTTTTTTGCATTCTCTTGATCAATACCATAACACGTTTTGTTCGTTGTATTTGTACAATTGGCAAGCATTATTGTTGAACCATTTCTACGTAAATTAACATGAATTTGAGCGCATGGTCCTGATGTTTTTGATAAACACCATTCACCACAACTGCCCCAATCACAATTGTCAGCGTTAACAGTACGTATTGTCGTACACATTACTGGCACAGGTGTAATTCCTGATGCAAATGCACGTGTACTTGGCATGTATATTGCAACTGTTAAATATACCAATGCTACTGATGACAGCACAGCTGTCATTTGACAGATACAAATGGTGCCGCATATTCTACCATCTTGTGGTGGTATCACGAGATCCTCCACTGGCACCGGTTTCGGCATATTGTTCTTTAATCTTCACCCACTTCACAATTATATATATATATATATATATATTTCTTTCAAAAATACTCCCGGTTTTCCTTTATTTCTTTTCGTTTCTCTTTTATTCACACTGTCTCATAAATGCTGTCAGATAAATGAAATTTTTAAATGTCGATTCCCATCATCACTCATTGAAGATATTTTTTTCTTCCTTTTTTGTTTCATCTACTTTAAAATATTCATTTTTGTTTTGCTGTCACGTTGGAATTTATTGGTCAATTGTGATAATGTAAAAATCATCCGAATTCTTTGAGTTCACATGAAAGAGTCTCTCCAACGACAAACGATGCCACGGACGTTTTTGCCGCAGAGCACAAATGAATATTCGCTATTTTATTAAATGCGCAAACGCAAACTGTAGAAATGTAGAGAATCGACCTGCGGATGCGCGCACCAGCAGTTAGAGATATTAGTTGGTTGGCGGGGTGTTATTGAGGGTGGTTAGAAGTGGGAGGAATAGAGTGTGAGGGTGGTGTAGTAGAGAGGGAGGATTGAACGATCAATAACTGAAGTTGCGCGCACACGTCATCGATTCAGTTTAACAGGCCATGCCGCAGTGACGTCGCGAAATAGTTTAACACTTATATATGTATGGGGGATGTTATATAAAAAAAATAGAAAGAATGTAGATGGATATAGAACGATAGGAATGTGAAAGCAACGATGATTCCATTGACGATTATTCATTGTTACAATGTGAGGAAAATGATTGAATTTCTGGATCTTTGATTTATACCAACGATATTAAATTTTTTGAAGAACAAAAATGTTGGGAATTTTAGATTTGTAATATCAAACATTTTTTTAGATGATGTTGAATATTTTAGGGGATCACCAATGAAATGGAGGGATGAAATGGTCTCAGTTATGGATTCTTTTTCTTCTGTTTAGAAAATAACTTGGAATGTTTAATTGGATTTCAATTTGATTTATTTTGATTTGTTTTCGTGATAGATTCACTGTTTTCTACTCAACTTAATCTTCAAAAACTACTTTAGAGAATCAGATTATCTCAAACAAATTTAAATAATCAATAATACTTCAGGGAAATAACAACTTACATGCAGACGCTGCAAAACATTATAATACGGCTTGTAAAAAAATAAAAAACTGAATTCGATGATATTCCAATAGAACACTACGCTTCAAAGGATTAATCGAATAATACGCCGAGAAATCCAAATGGAATGAGAAGTTATATAACTCAATTATTTTTTCCAATATAACCGTGCAGTATTTTTTTTAATTCAATTTCAATTGCCGCGCTGAATATCGTGAATCACATTCCATCTCTAAAATAAGATGCAATCTTTGCCAACTCGATTGAAAAACATCGAAGATTCATGAATATCATGAGCTCAATGACAAAATTTTTCCTCGACATATTTTTCCAATCCTCCTGGCAAATCATCCGCAATATTAATAATCTAGATCGTTTGATTGATGCGGGAATTAGACGAATGAAAAAGAGCAAACAAATGTCCAAGTAACCTACATGTTCGCTCCGTCGAGTTTTTTTTTTCCCCTCCACCTCACATACTCTCTTATGCTTCAGCACGAAACTAGTTTTTATCGAGCGCATTCGTGCTAGGTTAGACGGCATGGCGCCGACACAATGCGGTACCTCCTTTCATTTTATTTTATTCATTTTTCCCCACAATTTTTTCTGCAATATGTGCGTGTCAAGCGCACACACACGCTCAATGATTTATCTACAGTCACAAGTTAAATTTACAATGCGTCATTTTTATTATGAGTCGCTATTGAGCAAGAGAAATGACTGCTTGTTGGCTAATCGTTCTCACGTACCATTTTTTTTTCTTCCTTGCGGAAATTTATTCATTTTATTGATCGTATTTTACTTTTTTTGTATCATTTTATTAACACACGATATTTATGTAACGCAATAGTGCATGAGATGCTGAAAGACTTTTCATAATTGACAGCTACAAATAGAATTAGTAGTTGAAAATCGAAAACTATTTTTGTAAAGTAAATTTTCTCTTTGTTATTTATCGTTGTTGATAGAACAAATAAATGCGGAAATTTGGTTTATGAATGTTTGAAAAGTGTTTTTGAAGAACTGCAATTAATTTTAAATTGAAATGAAGTTTTTTATTTTTCATTTTCTCATGTTCTTGGAAATGGGGATAGAATTTTCTTCAACAAATAATTTGATAACTCGAAAACTTGAAAATTTGTGAAAAACAAAAGTTTGTACTGAAGTGATGAAGAGAACGTAAATTGGAACCAGTTCCATACCCTCCATTGCAATTTAATTGTTGGAAAAATATTCTAAAATTTTTGTTTATTCCATAAAGTATTGATGTGAAATCACGAAAACATTTCAACGTTTCACATTAAATATTCATGTTAATACTTCGGTTATTTTTATTTACGCAATATCGAGAGACTTTACAACAATATTTTGCATAAAGTAAAACTGTTGAGCCCCACTTAGTGTTATAAGTGCCTATAAACACGTTTACTTGATCTCACGCGTTTGTACACTTGACGTCTGGCATTTTCTAAGGTTTCAGTTGAGACTGAAGCTTACAAAAAAGAATATTTATAATATCTTCATGAGCACTTGCAACACTTGAATGAACAATTGGGCAACCAATAAATCATTGTGATCGTCAACTTTACTAGACGTAAGGAAAAACGGTGGATAATAGTAGTTGCCTTTTATTCCGGTTGATAAATTTGATTGCTTGAATTACCATTGATGTTTTGAAAGTAACTCGGTGGTAAATTCATCATTTTCAATACAGCAATGACACAATTCATCATATAATATTCAATTTTCATCAGTAATTTTAGTTAAATAATTAATTTTATAAGAAAAAAAAACTAATTTCAACATTGATTTAAAAGATTTTCGTGTTAAATTAAAAGATTATCCGTCATTATTTCAAGCTCTAACGATGCGAACAAAACAAAGTGCTGAAGTATGAATTGATAGAGAGAAATCGATAGAAAAATATATAATACAAAGTGTCAATTTATCAAATATGAGTGATAGACTTGAGTTGCACGTTTATGTCATACTTTAGTGCAAATAAAAGCCACGTGGCAGTCACTAACATAATATCATTGACGTAGAAAAAACCTTATCACCACATTGAAAGTTGAACATTTCAGTTCGATTAACATTCAATTTTGTGTTTCGATCACTTTGTTAAAATTTGTCGTGATAACTTTGCCAAAAGACAGAGTATTAAAACGGATAATGTGCTCACAGTCACGAGCACTGTTACTACTGCAACACGACCCGAAAATCCAATAAATTATTTCACTGTTACATAACACAATAATTCAGAACAGAATTCTTTCATCTACCTCATTTCACATGAAAATATATTTATTTTTCCACAAACAGAATACTAGAAAAGATAATTATCAATTCCAGATAGAAACAATTTTCTTGCCTATTTGCTTGAAATATTTTTCTACATCACAAAAATTAATGAGAAACATTTTTCACATCTTATTTATCACTTTTAGAATATTTTTGTTTACATAGATTCTGCGGCTTGATGAAGCTTGCAAAAAGACCACATGCAACCGAAACACGTGAAGTTATATCAGTAAAAATTAAAAATAAATCAACAACACAAGTGAAAAAATAATAATTGATACATTGTAACAAGATGAATATTATCAAATGTACTTACGTAATTTAGGACCAGTGGCAGACACTTTTGATAGTAAAAAGATGACTTTCTGCAGTCGAGCTTTTAACGATGAGAAACAAATATGGCGGTGATGAGGGAAATATTGAACGTGGCGCCGTCTCGAGTTTGCCGTATCATACTACTAAATCAATACCACCATGTGCTACATCGTAAAATTTTTAATGATAAAAAAAAGCCTATTCCTACTATCTATCAAATATTACATTGTTGCTATATATTCGTATTGAAAATGTAGGAAAAGAAATGATGAAAAATGTTGAATTGTATTCGGCTGACTATTCATGACTTTTTCCACTTACAGTATTCAAGACAGTGCATTGTCTACATGGAATACATTATTAGTTATTAGTTAATATCACCATGGGGATCAAGTGATTAGCATGAATGCTCATTTATCATCATTAATTTATTGATCACTTTATAAATAGCAATATGTTCATTGATAATTCAACAAATTGTACATCCATTTGTAACTTTGGATATTGAGTTTTGAGATTAAAATTTTGGAACAGCGACCCAAAAAAACTGCTGATCAATATTGCAAATGTTCCAATTAAAACACTTTAAGTATTTAATTTCAACAGAACAAATCAAGTCGTCTGACTATTTGTTTATTCACAATACTCAAAAAGTTATAAATAACAAAATAATTCTATTGGAAAACTGATCAAATTGACTGCAAAAATGAATATTCTAAAAAAAAATACTCGAAACTGGGTTATCGTCAATTTCCGTGACGAAAATTGGATTTAAAGTGTGTCAAACATTGGAAGCATAGAAAATAGAAATAATCTTTTTCCATAACTCGAAAAATCAGCACAAAAGTCCATCAAAATGAATTGATCGTCAATGCTACAAAAATATCTTCATAAAAACTTCATGCAATTCCAACATTTATTTACACATCTTATTTTTACGTTCCATCAATGATGAAGACTATGACCCAATGCAAATTGCATTAATTTATGCAATGCTAAATTAAATTAATCGATGACATGAAACTGGTCTGATATCGTTAATAACTTCTTACTTGGTTGTTCGATCGATAATGCACACCGGATTTAGACTCGTCGAGTTGGAGAACTTGATAGCAGTAGGTCAACCCACCAACTTTCACAATCAGACACTGAATGAAAATTTTTCTAATTAACGAATGAACAGAAGAAGAGAATAAGAAAAAATAAAAAACAGCCTAAATAACATCATTTGTAAACGATGCATAGTCCCAAGACATTTCCAATCTCAGTATAAATGTGTGAAAAAAAAAAACAAATATGCATACGAACATTTCCAATTGTGTGTGATGGCATTTGGCTCACATTTTGGTTGGATGCTGGCTTGAATCCAATGCGCCCACGGGCTTCAAGTACTTTTTACCCGATCTCTCCCAAACTACTTGACGAAATTGGTAAGGTCAACTATTCCCAATCCTTTTTTTTTCCTTTCCTTCTCGAGATAATTGATTTTACATAACGGACAAATAATTCAATAGAATTATAAATACGAATGAAATACATCTTTCATGAGGTTTAATAAATCATTTGGCAAGTTGATGACGCACGTACCAGGCACCTTTATATTGCAGTAGTCGATCGGAAATTGAACTAGCACATGTTCTAAAGTGTATATTAACTCTGCATGCGACTATTCGCATTCTAATGCAGAAATATATTCCCACATGAATGAGATTAATGTGAAACTGGAATTCATTTAACAATTCCATTTAATAATTCCAGCTTTGAATATAAACAAAATTATAAATAAATCCAAATTCGTTCAAGTATTGAACTCATTCAGAAATTAACATAACAATTCAAAATATATTGAACAATATTTTACTGATATTATCTCATAATATTGATGAATGAAACTTTGTAAAAAATATTATATTTCTCATCGAGCTCATCATATCAAGCACTCAATTTCAAGTACAGCCAAAGTATTCTTGAGTATGAATCCACTGAGGCTTGAAGAGAATAGACGCGAAGAGGGTTCGTTACGATGACAAGCGACGATAACAACACCCGCCCATGTATAGATTCATTATTTTAGTTTTTTTTATTCTTAGGACTGGGGAAAAAGTGGTGACCTTTTTTTCCAGTTCTAGTGGCATCTGACGACGAGCCTTGGGTCGTTATAAGATTTGAAGTGACAAGAAGAATGATACCTAAGTATATAAATAAAGTAGGTATAGGAGTATTAGTGTGAAAAATATTTGGATTGGATAACGTACAAATGTAGAGAAATTTCTCTACTGTAAATCTTTGTTGAGTTGTTGTAATTTAGATGTGAACCTCTGTCATTTCAGATCATCGACGATAGATTTTATATTATAAACCATTTATCGATAATTTTGATAAAAGTAAGATCAAGTATATGCAAACGTCAACTTTGTAGGGTACAAAAGATAGAAGTGGATGAGGTGGTGGTCAAAACATCACTGGATGTGTCGGCGCAATGCCAATTGTGTTGTGAGATACTGATGATTTCCCTTGGGAATGTTCAACAGTGCTGCATGGACACAACGCAAGAGGTTGAAAAAGGAAGGATAGTGGAAGTAGAAAAAGGAAGGAAGTTTCTTTTTTTATGTGTTAAACTAATTTCTTTACACCTACTGTTACTGCAGCATATTATTCATCTTGATGATTGTAGGAACATTGACCAGTTGATGTCTGTCGTAATTTTGATGATTCAATGATTCGTTTTATTACTTGACTGATAATTATGGTTGAAATCAAAGTTTTATTATTGATTTCCACGAATGAATTGTAATCTAAAGGAAAGGAAATTGCAAGGAAGGTCATTCGAATTCGTATGAAGAAAATAAGAATAAAAATAAATTCTTTGATATTGGTGTATAGAAAAAAAAAAGGTACCTCTAGGTATCTCAATTCTCATATTTCCATAACATTCGTATTGGAGATTTACAATAAAAACTGTTCAATATATTCCTGAAATGGGAATGGAATTGAATGTTCAAGAAATGAAAGGATGTTATCGACCACTTGGGAATAGGATAATGTGAGAATATTCAGGATGAAGATAATATTCATTCTTGAGTTATGATTTCTCTAGATGTGAACGTAAGACTGGCTGCGTTTTCCAATAACTAACGCAAGTTGACTCTAACTTTCAAGTAAATCATCATATTCTTCTCAATTCTGATTTAACATTTCATACAAACCTGCATAGAAGACTGAGAATTTGTTTCTCATGGGACATTAATTTATGCTCATTTATGAATTCAATTGCGACAAAAAATACCTGTAGAGTGTTGAAAATATATTTATTTGATTATGTCTATAAAAATTAGAATTACTATGTTGGATATCAGAAGCGAATAATTGATTTTGTTCTCAATTTAACAGAAAACAAATTTGAATTCTCTACTCGACATCTCAGAGAACAATAATTAGGCGTTCATTCTCAATAGTTTTGTCGCCTACGGCACACTTTCAACTGACGTTGAGTATATACCAGATATCATCAGAGCTTGCGCTTTATCTCAGTCCCTTTTCTTCCGCCCTTTCTCTCATTACGAAAGTGGTTTCTATTGTTAGTCAAACCACATGGACCAATGGATAGCAATGAAGGTGAATAACACTGGGAGCTCAGTGCCTAAGGCAAAACAAAAATAAAAGAAAGATAAAATTTAATTCTAACCACTGACATTTTTATCGTGACTCAAACTATTATGGAGAATGAAGTTGTAAGGGTTGTCACAGGCATTAATTCATCCAAATGGTTAGAAGAAAATTGCAATGAGTAGCAGATCTTTTTTTCAATTACGAAAAATAAAAAAGTTTTCATATGAATTTTCAATTGATAATTTCACTTACTTTTATACTTTTACGTTATAGCAGTGGATTATTACGAAATCAGCCAATTAATCCATCCCCGATATCACCAACAATCTGATAATAATTGTAACCTCCAATCCTTTTTATTCTATAAAAAAACATACAAAACATGAAAGATAAATACAGAATATGAAAAACAGACACCACAACGAATGAAAAGCCCATATTTGATTAAATATTCCTCCCAAGAGTCTTTAGTAACCTACTTTCAAAATATCAATTTCCAGAATAACTACAAAAATCAAATAAATTTATGAAAAGGAAAAAAAAATAGTTGATCACTCTCGATCTTTGATATAACAATAAAGCAATCTTAATAAATCATAATTTTCTTGTTACCCGAATAATATTGAATCAACTTCAGAGCCAGGGATGTGCATACTCAAAACTACCCCAACTATTTCTCTTCACCATTTTACCCTACGTCAAAATATCAATCTTGCTCTTGCATTTTCTATAATATTATTTTCTTTGCAGTAAAATTTTTTTAAAATGATAATCTATCTATACATTTGATTATCCTTCTATTTATCATTGTGATTTTCTCCCTCTTTCACTTCGATTCATTCTATCTACCTCTTTGTCATTCACACATACCGGGACGACCTGGAAGAAAGTCGTGCCTCGGTCGATGCCACCAGATGCCGTCGGGGCGCTGTTGTAGCTCGGGGAAAATAAGCTCGCCCAAAACTCCCTTGACTGCAGTAGCCCGGCATCCGCCGCCGCCACCAGACACAAATTGTGTAACATATTCACTAATAGCCGGTGGGTGATACACCGACCATTATACTTGACAAAAACCGTGGGTTAATTACAAATTAACAATAAAGAAATGAAGAAATATAAAAAACACACCCCAATTTCTTTAATGAATTAGCAAAAAAAGAAAAGGGACGAGAAATAAATCGTCCATTAAATATTGCGACTGAAATATATACAAGAAAAGGAGCTTTTTTCATTTTCTATCAAATAAAAAGTGTGGGCGGGAAATAAATTTGTAAAATTTCATCATGGCGTAAAATTGTGAGAAAAAAGGGGTTGAACTGGGGGGGGTAGTGGTGGTTAAAAAGGGGGCGTTAGTGAATTTTAATTAAAAAATTGGCATTTTCCTTTGTGTTTGGTCTTTGGTTTATCACCTGTCGGACAAATGTGTTCAGTGAATATTGTGTGATAGTGGTGCAAGCCGGGGGTGGTTTGGCGGGGCCGGTGTTGCTGCTGCTAGTGGTAGTGGTGTGGTGTGCGCGGACAAGTAGAGTAGGAGACACGTTGAAGTACGAGGAGGAGAGAAAAAAAAAAAGAGGAGTGAAAGAAGAAGAAGAAGACGAAGAGATATCACGATGCGGGAACACAGGAAGAGGGCGAGGTGCCCGATTATTATTTATCATTATTATAGGGGGTATTTAATATGAACATATATACAAAGTTTATATATGTATTACGAATATCATCAATTGATTAATAATTAGGTATAATCGTCTTTGAGAATTTATTTTTTCTATTGGAATATTTATATTATCAAAAGAAATTCCGAGTCTGATCGTGTACAATTTTTCTTTGTGAAATAACTTTGCGGTAGAGATCTTTATAGAACTTTGGGTTTTTTATTCCAGAATTTTTTTGGGCATTGTATTTCAGATGACGAATCATTGGCATTTGTAATTAGATTTGACTCTGGGAATTGAATTATATAAACACTGTGATATAAAGATTGATACAATGATTAGAGAATTGATGATTAATATTATTATTTAAGAATCAAGAAAATATTATTCAGTTTGCAATGTGAAATTGTGAGATTTGATAGTTCAAAGTACAATTTTTTTTTTTTGATAACAATAGAACTTGTATTGAAGATGTCCTTATTATGACGAACCTTAAATAGAAATAATATTTGGATTCATGTAAATCCATTTTTTGAAACTTGTTGAATTTTAAAACGAGTCGTAACACGTTCAGATGTACAATTTGTATCTGTACTATCGTGAATTCCATTATCACTCCGCTATTAACAAATTAATAACAAGTTGAATCACAGTGAAAAATATTTTCCTGTCGACTCTATTTACTGATAAAAAATTACACAAAGAAAATTGCTAAACAGACAACTCACAATTCAATCTAAGAAATTTTTCATCATATCAGTTACAAACGCCATGATAATATTTTTCTAATTGTTAATCATAGTCAATTAATTTAGGGGACTTATGCAATGAATACACATGGTAGATCCCTGTACTCGACACAGATAAATTCGTGTCTCAAGCGAGGAAGAATCCTTGAAAGTCATGAGAATTCCCGAGTGGAAAGTTGTTGAGAAGTTTAGTTCTAATCACGATGATCTTTCGACGTGTATTTACAAGTTTTCTTCCTCCCCATTTGATCATTTATATTATTTTTTGTTCATTACTCCAACGTATATGTAATTTTATTTTTTTGTTAACATATTGTTATGATATCAACACTGAATCACGTCTGAAGTGTTAAAAATGTCGATATAATTCAGTAAAATAAAATAAGAGACATATACATTGCAGTAAATTGTATTCCGGTTGCGCGAAATAGAATTGTATTATATTGGAGAAATTCTCAAGGGTTGTTGAAATCGTGAACAATGAGACTGGAATTTATATACAGTAACGCTTAAGAATATTCTGACAAGAACAATCTTTTCGGTTTCTTTATGTTATTATTATAATTCTTTTTCTCTAGCTTTTATTCAAATGAAAAACATATTTGAATCAAAACTTTCAATGCAAACTCAGACAGCTACATATTTTAGTAGAAAAATATTACTCTCTATGAACAGAGGAATAGAATGAGAATGCAGTGATGAAATGTTTTAAGAAAGAACACCAATGACTTGAAAAACTTTTCTTGTTGTGGATTTTTTATCTCTGGACACTGTAGAGAAGTATCTTTTAGTAAAATACAATTAAATTATTGAACATTATGTTCTATAAGTGGAGATCTTTTTCTGAAACTCAGATTTTTGTACCTTGAAACGCCCAAAATGTAAAAAGATTTTCATGTTATCTATTTGTTTTGAATAATTATTAATTTATCTTTCTTCAAAATATTTCAATCTTAAACAGAATTTAAATTTATTCTCAAATCGAAAATCAAACTCATTTCCTTTCAGTCAAATAATTGAACATGAAAATATCTTGTAGGAAAATTATTCACCAAATTGTATTTCATATTGTTGTAAATTATGGAAATTTCATGGGAAACATTGCAGCTTTGTGAAAAAAAAAAAAAAAAAATTGTTTCCCTAATGAGAATAGTAACTCGCACATGAATAATCCAGTTAATATAACTCTAGCACGAGAACTCTCGGACCAGTTATCGCATTTCTACATTCTATGAAACTGGTTTTAACAAAATATTAAAGTCTCCATTGCAAAAAATCGAAAATTCTACAACTACTAAAATATTCTTTCGAGCAAATTTCATCTTTGTTTAAGAAAGAGACACAAAACTCTCTAAGTAATGTCATATTGCCTTCATAAAAATCCAAACTCTTTATAAAATATTTCAAGCACGCAATCTCAGGAAAAAAACGCTTCAGGGAAGAGAATACATTTTTGTTTGATGAGCAAATAATGAATTATCACTAATTCACAACATTTCTTGTAGAAAAAGCACTTTGTATAATATGAACTCAGTATAATTTACTTTTCATAATAACACAGTCATTCTACGCAAAGTGTATGCATAGTATACATACATATATATGTATATATATATACCAATAGTTAATATTTGTTATATTCCCTCATATATACCATGTCATGGTCGCGTGTCGAATTTACGTGTGTCGAGACTGCTGAATTTTTCATCGACCAAACTCTGTTTTTCGTGATTCGGTTTCTGATTATCATTTATCTAATTGCCATTAAGTGTCCAACTCATTAACCACTTTTTTCCCTTTCTTACACAATCAAACAACAAAAATAACACAAAAAAGAATATGGCACTTAATTGAATTTAATAAGAATGGGTATTTTCAGTTCTTTAAATAATATATCAAAAAATGATTGGTTGTGACCCTGGTGCAATTGATTATCAATTTTACCACATAGTTATTCACAGTCAACAGTAAAATACGTAGAAAAAAATTCTTACTTCCTCCTAACATTCACAGGATTAAAATAGAATTTTTTTCATATATAAATTAAAATATATCGACGAATAGTTTATATTTAGAATAAAAATTCACAGATTATTTGCCTCTTGGACTTTGGACATTTGAACACACAACGTGACCTCTAACAACCTCCAGCGCAACCAGCACTGCCCCCGTTCACCGAAATGGCGGACGAAAAAGACCAGACATTTCTACAGAAATTATTGTTCTACACAACCGCGTTCTTCATCCTCCTTGGCACCTTCAGCCTCTTCGCCTTCCTCTTCTTGGTCCCCTTCGTCATCGACCCCGCCTTCACCACCATTTTTATGGATTTCGACACACGTCCAGCTGAATGTATCACTATCGACGTTGAGTCTAGGAGAGGTGAACAAATCTTCAATCACAAAAAACAAATAATAACGAAATGTGAAATATAAATTTTAAAAGATCTTGGTATAAATCACATTATTCAATCTGCCAGAACAAAAAGCTTCACCCCATGTCTATCGATATTGTCTGCATGTCACGAGAGTTGATATTATCTGTAGTTATCTAATTGCATCATCATAAATGTTCCGTTATAGTATTTGTGCATGATCAATTCAATTGATGTGTATATCGAGAAGTATTTATTCAGGTCATAACACAAGTTCAATTAGCTTTTGTGAGTGTATGAGCAGTATTGTTGATATTATTTTGTACGAAGTACTACCTCACTGTGTTTATCTCTGGTGCTATTATACATTTTTATATGAATTTTTCCCTGAGGATGAATTTTCTATGAGTATAATCCAATAGGAGAATATATCAATTTTCTGAAATGGAAACTGCATAATTGTTCCATAAATCCGATTTGTATTCCGCATACATTTTCGTTGACTTCTTTTATTTTCAGTTGTGATGTTAGCAGTGCTATACCAATGTATAGCCTTCCTGGTCGTACATATCTAATCCTTCCACGTATTATAAAACACATACCTTATGACACTTCAATTTCATACACCAGTTGGTGCCCTCTTAAAAACACCTCGTACTCGATATATTATTTCTTTCCACCTGGAAATATAAAAAGCTCTAATAAATCGATAATGACATGAAATAAAATTATGAAGGTAATGTGCTGTACTTCTTGGAAAAGAATTTAATAACTGGTTTTCTAATCGACCAATTAATTCCATTGTTGATGGAATCTTCTTCATTTCATCGTTGACATTCATTGAATATTTGAAAATATTTCAGAATTATTCAACTGCAATTGTTACTGTTACAAATACTCATCCACATTTCTACCGTATTTCTCTCCTATTGTTCATTCAGATGAACTAAAAATGAAAATTCCCCAAACATACATTGTAGATTAATGGATAGATCCAAAAAACATACCATCAATTGTCTTTTCCACACAACTGTCATTGTCATGAATCGTCCGGAAAAGATTTAATCTACACTGAAAAATAAAAAGGAAACAGGAGAAACCCCAACTTCAATAAATAAAATAGCTATTGCTCAAACGTTCGTTCACCATTCTGTCACTTTAGTATCTCTCGTGGATTTATCATCTTCAATTTTTTTCCAAGATATCACTTTCAATATGTCTGTTGTAATGTCGTTTGTCTCGTTGCAACCAATCCCACATACTTCAATGTGTTTGCACAATTCCTCGCAAAATCCATTTAAACTTATAGTTTGTCAGGTGTCGTTTCTATTGTCATGCAAAGTCACTTGTAATAATTGTGGGTGGATATATTTTTTTAATATATTCATATGTACAAGTCTTTGTTGTGAATTGTATTCAGCATGAGTTTAATATCGATCAGACATTTATGAACTAATGAATAAAAAATAAAGAGAAAGTGTAGTACTTGCTTTGGTCAATGTGGATTATGATGATGAGTTCAGGTGCTAGCAACTGCTCATGGACTTCATGTAGAGAGGGTTGTACCAAGGAATTATATGATTGCACGCAAATACGTGTCAATTACAAGTTACCAGTGAATGAAACGGATGTGGATGAGACGGCGGGGGAAGGCAGGGCGGGAGGAGGTGTCGAGGGTGACGAGGCCGGAACCAAGTCGAGATATGAACGTTCACCGAGGGATTACAGTAACTACATTGAGGATATTGATGATGAATTCGACGAGGATGATGATTTAGGACTGCCAAAACCCTTTCCTACAGGTATATTCATCGTATGGAGATACACATTTATTCATTCAACTTGGAGAGAGAACAAAAGAGAGAGTGATGATTGCTAATGAATAATTCGAATTCGATAAATAATGTCATGAATTTATATATGCAAATAAAATGAAATAAAAACATTTCTCAGGTTTGATGGGCAACGACTCCGAGTGGTACTTTACTGGTGCAAAATTATTTCCCAACGTTAAAGGCTGTGGATACCCTCCAATGTTGAATTGCAGTATTTTCTATCGGCAATATGCAACAATAGGACACAATTTTAGCTGTTATTATTCAAAAGTAGACCCCAGTATTGTCATGAGTGATCTCGACATGTGGCAGGTCTTTATAAAATTTATATAAATCAGAATAAAATAATAGATAATTACGTCATCGCTATTGAGAGTTATTAAGATTTATTGGAATTGATTGAATTCACTTCAACATCAACACTTTTACTGAAAATTTACTGACGTGTAGATAAATTTCGTGACGCATTACTGCAGTATAAATGTGCAGTTGATGAGAGGACATTGCAGTAATGTCGTTATATTAAGTACGCCTTGAAACGTCAAGTAACAATAGGGATCTCAATGTGAATGTAGCGTGCACGACAAAGACGTGAAAACCGTCATTTTACCGATAAAGTTGTGAAGAGAAAAATTTTTTTTTTTTCTGCTCCATCCCTCTGCTTCTATTCCTTTCAACTCAGATATACACTCATACACAGATCACAGTCCATTTAAAGTTGCATACAATGGTACTGTTTGCATCATCCGCTTTTATTCATTGTCTTTCGTTCCTCATATCAATTCAATTCTCATGAATGTGTTGTGTTGTATCGGAAGTTATCAACATTTGATCACCACCTGTGATTTGAATTCAATGAGATGTTTTATGTTGTTCGAAAATAAAAACATTTTTTATAAAGTACGGATATTTATTCTTGATGAAGAATTCTTGAGTAGATACATCCTGACAACATTGAGCTTATTGAAATCCATTTTTTATTGAAGGAGAAATTTTAATGAGAATTTTCAACAAAAGGTTACTCTTATATATATTTCTTGTTTTCTTTTTTTCTTGAGAAGTTAATTAAGGTTGTGGTACTTATCCGGATATTTTCCATTGTCTTTCAATGAGTTATGTGTGGAATTTAGTTTGAAGGAAAATCAATATTTCAGTTGCTGTAGCATTGGAATTCTGAGTGAATGAAATACTTGTGATGTGATGGTTGACATGATTACACTCTACGTGAGCATTTGGTAGGAGGTAAATTCTAATTATGTCAATGAATAGAATTCATAGTTATGTACGATTGTGAGATGAGCGAAGGAGAAGCACGTGAAAGGAAATAGTGAAATGGAGAAATAATGTTTTTATGAATCGATAAATTTGTAATGTAAAATTTTTCTGCATCAGTTGAATTTTGGTACGTTCATAGACCAATTACAATACAAACCAAATGAATTTTATTGAATGCCAATCAATCGATCAGTTTAGAAAATTCTATGCCAACGAGTTTTCATAACATCGTTGTCGACAAAAAAAAATTCGTTCAAAGTTTTCAATGGGTTATTTTCGCCGGCTGCGCCCTTGACTATAAAAGCTTTCATAACTCCCATGTTTTTCAACTTTTCGGCAAACTTTTTTCACGTACTTACTCCAATAAAATGCTAGGAGAATGAAATATTGGAAAAAAAAAAAAAAAAAAAAAAAAAAAAACAGTTTGTTCACATCCCTGATATTACACTGCACTTTTTCATTTGCTTTTTTAATTATTTCATATCTATCATTGATAAACTAAATTTCCAGGCTTTTCATTCCCGCAATACTTAAAAGGTTTTATATTATGATAACAGTTATCATCATCATCTAGAAAAAAATGATTCACTATGTGAACACTTTCAAGTGTTTGAGAATTAACTGTGGAATTAATTTCTTCATTTCTTTATTTTGTGTCGCATGAGAACTCGACATTGGAATTCTGCTCCAATCAATTCCGCTACATCTCGTAAATTTATGTGAAGTGTCTCCATTTCACATGAAATAACTATAAATAAAAAGATAGAGACATGACATTTTTGAAATACCATCGTTTATAGCTCTGAGAAAATTTATTACAAAGCAAAATGAATAAAGGACTAAATTCTCTTTGACCAATTATTGCGAAGTGAACTCTCTAAATAAATTTGTCATGTTCAATTTCTCCAGTACCTCTACACATTTGTCACTGACATCACAATATAAAGAATAAAAGATATGAAGAGAGAGAGCAAACACAGGAAACATCCCATTATTTTATTTTTTTTCGTGCTGACGTCCTTTTTTTTACTTCTGAAAGAGATTTTTCATGGAAAACTTCTATTCACACACTTTTTTACCATTCTCATATTTTTTTTTCTCCCCACTTTTATATTCTCATGAGATCAAACAAATCCTGAATGGCTGCCGCACTCCCATTAGTAAACTCAGAAAAAGATGTAAAAAAAAAATTATTGAAGATGTTTTTACACCGCATGTTAAACAAGAAGAAAGGAAAGTTACATCTTTTGTTATAATAAATAAACGCAATAAGAAACAACAAGCGGGAAACGATAAAATTGTGTAAAATAAACAAAGAACCATTTCTAGCTAAACTCAATGCGATGACGTATGAACAAGAAAATGAAAAATGCGAGAAAGAATTACGACGAATAATAAATGAAAAACTCCGGGGATATTGATCCGATTAATTCTCAGGTCTACATGAATTTGGTGTACGCGATGGCAATACCGATACCGTCATTTATTATTTCGGTGATATATCTCACTGTTGCCTACTTCAAAATTTACAACGAAGAGGAAGAGGTTCTTGTTGAAAAGGATGGTGAAGCAGAAGATGGTATGGAGGGTGATGACAGTAATGCAACACCACTACCATTAACGAGCGGCGCCATTACGCCTGGTAGTGAGGCCTTCAGAGAGGATCTCGCCAGTTTTGGTCATCAACTAAAAGTCGCGATGGCAGACGAGATCAGCAGAGAAAGCCTCGATGGAATATCGAACTCTATTTCTGGTCAAGGGTAAGCAATTTACACAATGTGACACTCCACTGCTTTCAAAGCTCTCAAGTGTTTGACATGAATAGAAGTAAACATTATTTAGGTAGATAAAAGTGTAGGAAGAACAAAAATGTGAGAACTGGATAAATAACATGACACAAAAATCGATTGAACATTTTTATGTATTGATTGAAGACTCAATCACAAGTGGTTCTATTGGTCAAGTGATTCCATAACTTCAATAGATTTTAGTTGTCGTTCCAATGTCTCTGGAATTATTTCGTGATTCAATTTAGATTAAGCAAGTTGGTCCAGTGATTCCACTGGACAACGATCCCTTGGGTACAAATGTCTCTCATCCAGCCACATGAAAAAATTAATTCAATTTCCCTCGGTTGATGTATAATGCTAGAAAAAAATAATAAATAACAAAGGATCAAAATTAATTGAAAGAAAAAATACTCCAGCACGAGTTAATTAAGAAGAAAAGCATAACAAATTTTTCCGAATAAACTCAATATCCATAAAAAGATTTTTCTCCCAGCAACTGCGATAAACTTGCTACAATTTTCCTATACAAAATTAATTCAGCTCAACTCGGCTAATGGAAAAAAAAAAGAATCTGCACCATAAATGGTCGTTATGTTGCAAATAAAATGCATTACACTTTATATAAAATCTCTTTTAACGTGGTTATATCGACGTTATCGACCATCGACGAGACACATGCTGCTTTTACTTGTGGCGCGCATGGAAGTCCTTCATATCATCCCCCGAGATTTTATACCCCTGTATACACATGGACTATAATACTCCAATTACAATCATTCTCCTACGTATTATACTCGATACAGCGAATAAATATCTGATATCAGCTACACACACTTTATTCAGTTGAAATAAAAATCAACGATATCATTCTCAAATATATTGTCTAAGTGACGTAAGACAAACCATGCGCATACACATATTGAGCCGCACCCGGAATAGATACAGAAAGTATCAGGCCGGATATCGGTATTGAGCGTGTGACGAGGGGTCGCAGGACGTTCATACTCAATGATGTATATTATTGGAAAAAATTAAATTAAAACATGTGCATAAATAGATAATAAATACCAGATAAGGTAGTCAATAATAATTTTCAATTATTGTTTTATCAATTATTGTTCAATTTATATCTTCATGATTTATTTCAGATACAAAATATATTTTTCAATATTTATTTTACATGAAAAAATAAACTTGGCAGTTATTCTGAATGAGTCAATCGATAAATTGATGTGAATTCACTGTTCACTCTCATGGGACATGTGTACATTGACAAATTATTCAAAACCACTGGGGTGTTCTTTTTTTTTTAGAAATAACTACATCGATCTCACATATACACACTCATGCTGTCAATAATTTCAATTAATGTCAGGTGAAATTGATAGAGTTTATTGAAGTACAGCAAGGGAAATGTCATAGACATCAGGGACGTGTTTGTGTAATGAATGAATAAGAGTTTTCGTTTGTCTTTTTCTTTCCTTTTTTTTTTCTGTAAACGGGAAAATGGTAAGATTAAGGGATATCCATAAGTTCTGATTAACTGTCTCAGTGTAAAGATTTAGGGGAGAACAATAATACAGCTGATTATATGCTGTTATCTAAAATGTGGACTTTTTTATTTGAGGTAGAACACGATTCGTTCAAGTTATTGCTTAGTTTTCTCTTGGAATTCATGGAGCTATTTAATTATATCATGTGAACCATATTGTAGGTTTTTTTGTAATATTATTTATTGAAATTCTCTTTCATCAATTTATACTACGTTTATTTATGTCAATTTTTTTCTTGTTGTTCTTCTTCTTCTCCCCTTCTATTAATGCTAATGATACTTCATGGCAAGAAATTCCAGAGCTAAGTTATGGGAAGTGTTCATTTATTATCTTAGAGGCAGAATGATAATCAAATATAATGACTATTAATTTGTTGGTTTGATTTACGAAACAGTATTTTAAATTGAGAATAATGACTTGGTTTATGTTGCTCAGTTGCAAGTTGAATCAAAGTTTTATATTGAAGAAGAAACGTTTTATAAAATATCATGTAAGCGATCTTTGATGAGAAATCTTTCATCAGTTGAAGAGTGAAGCTACTAAGATTCACACTAAATTATGTCTTTTGTTATTGGTATATTTTTCCTTCCTCTACTTCATTTAATTTACGAGATAATACTTTATGGTGAATTTTACAACGGCACGAATTAACATCTAAAAAATATCCGACAGTAGTCAATTACTTTACAAATTTCAACCTGTTATTGTTTCAATATCACAATTATTATTATCTATCACGATGATAAATAAAATTTAATTCCAAAATTGTGCTAACACCACTCTAGACCTATATATATATATATATATATATATATATATATATATATATATATCTATTGGAACAAGTGACAAACAGAATACAAAAAAAGAATGGAAACATT
>JAPYZF010000390.1:0-67878 GCA_030523045.1 Meteorus cinctellus
TGTTCACGCTGTTTTTTACTCTCCCATGAGCATAATAATTGGTAGATTGGATAGAAGTGGAAAATTCACGACCCAGGCATATCTGGTGGTGACTGTATACATATATAATGTACGAATGTGTAACTGACCAATCACAGTACGAACAATTTGACAACAAAATGGCGTCGCCCGGGTCATCCATTTTGTATTCCGCTGGATGGCGCCAGCGACAACATCCCTGAAATGTTGGCAACATTCAATTTTAGTCCGCGAAGAAATCCGCTAGACGGCGACAGGGATAAAAAACTCTACGAAATTCTCGCCTCTTTGTTTATATATAATTTCAGATCTAACCGCAAAAAGTGAGGTTACTCATCTGAATGATCAAATATTCCTCTGCGTTCTTGATGATAAATATAAATAATCAATCAATTATTTATTAAACATCGTGCAATGTTTTTATCTAAGTTTAACACGTTACGACCGCTGTTATCAGGTGAAAGAACAAATTAATTCTCGCCTTTTTTATCATTACAAATTTAAATTACACAAATATATATATATATATATATATATAGATTATCAAATATTAACAATAAAATATCCTAATAATGAATTCAATGTTATGAAATTTCAGCTGAAAAGTTTTCAGCGGCGACGTTGCGAATCGCAGGATTGCAAACATTCGCAAATCCTCCTAAAAAAAAAGGTAACCACAAAAATTTCACTCCAAAGAATTTTATTTGCATTTTAACTCATCACAGGGAAAATGTATCAACAAAAATTCTCTTTTTCAGATATTGAATGGCCTGAAAAAAATAAACTACCACTGGTATTAAAAGTACCGGCATATCCACCACAACAGCGACCATTCAAAATGCAAAAACGATTGAGGTATATGAGAGGTCCTGAGCCTATACACACTGAGCTCATCCACAAACAATTTGGTATTATTGTAAGCAATTATTCACTTATGTAAATAAATTCCTAATCTCTTGTCTAAGTTCACTCAAATAGAAGAAATGAAAATTAGGAATATCAAAGAAAAAACAATCGAATACTCAACATTGATATTAGTTGATTAATTTTTCATTCTTTGATACAATTCACAGGCGAAAATGGGTGGACGTATGAAATACGAACATTTTGAAGTCATAAGATTGACTTTACTTCGACGATGCAACTTTGACAAAATGTTTGCTGTGTGGAGAATTGAACCGCCTTGGCAACCAATGACAAAGAAGGTTTGGTTTATTTCAATAACTTCTGCATTCAAGCATAGGATATGATATTGATGTGAATTCTCATTGTCATACTTCAAAATGCTGTTTGCATTCAAAGTTGAATCCTAATTTGCTTGATGGTGTTTCATTCTTTTATTTAGGGTCTGGGACAACGAATGGGTGGTGGTAAAGGAGCAATTGATCATTATGTAACACCAGTAAAATCAGGCCGAGTTATTCTAGAAGTCGGCGGAGATATTGAATATTTCGAGGTAAGTGAATTCAATCATATTGGAGAAGTATCCAAACATAATTATGATAATGCTTTCATATTTATGTCAGATTGAACGAGTTCTAAACAATCTAGCCAATAAAATGCCATTCAAAGCCATAGCAACTACTTATGAAAAATTGCAAGAAGATCGTGAACTTGAGGCAAAGTTAGAGAGAGATAATTTACATCCATTCACTTGGAAATATATAATAGAAAATAATATGGGCGGATGTCATAAGTGGATATCACCAGTCGATAAACATTGGCACGGAAAGTATGTGTAAGCAAATGCTCAAATTCACACTCCGAAAAAATATTTGTAAAGCTCTGAATGATTAATAAATCTGCGTTGCAATTATTTGAAAAAGCGTTGGATTATTTTAGTCATTTTGATGAATGACTCGATTCATCTACCAAAAAAGTATTTCTATCTGAAGAGTCAATGAAGGACTCTATAATTTTCTTCATTTCCTTTGTACGGTTGTTGATCCAAAATACAAAGTGATACAAGCAGAATTGCTAAAACGTTCAAAAGCAGAGAAGAAGTTTCCTTCTCAAGTTCTGTATAATGAAAATTGTTAGAGTTTAGCAATTTGAAAGATGAAGATTCAGCAGGAACAAATAAATCTTCATTAATTCAGAAAAGTTAGTCAGAAAATTGATAGCAACTAAAGAGGATTTAATCATCAAGTCAAGATGCCACTTAAAGTGTTGAAGTTTGAATAATTATTGTGTTTTGAAAAAATGCATAAAAGACAAAATCAGCAAGGCAAAGTTTTGAAGCAGCAACATAAATGAATATTCTTGATCAAAACGTCAATTGAATTTTTCTCCATATTAAATTTCCCACGATAAAAATAATCACAACAGAAAAAAGAGACTTAAAATATCCCATCTAGATTATTCTGTTCTGTCCTTATAAAAAAAAAGAAAATGTCGATAATAAATGATATTAATAATAAAATTAATAATGATGATGAATTTTATTTTGCAGCAAAAACTTGCAATTAACTTTTAATTCGCCATTGTACAATCAAGATTATATAATTAAATTCAATTCATTATCCTTTGTATACTCTCATTCACGATTTAATTACACTCAAAAATGTGCGTTAAATGATGATTGACGTGAAGGAATAATTTTTATTGTTAATCTCCATGGTTTTTTTCTCTTTTTTTTTTTATTTCATATCATTTTTCTTCTCATTATTTAATCATAATGACACAATAACTCCTACAAATCTCTTCCTCACATATTCTTCCATATTATTAATTTAATTTATTTACTCATTAATTTATTTAATTTTTTTTTATCATTTTCCACCTGTTTTCTCCTTTTTTTTTTCATACGTATATATTTATACCTTATATATTAAATATCATCGTTCTTTCTGATCAAACGCGCACAATTTTATTTCCATTTGTTTTCTAATGTTTCTTTTTTGACAATATTATATTCAAGCCATGCTGCTTACATATACTCTCTACATAAAACCAAAAAAACAAATTGCATCTATTAATTCCCATCTCTATTAATTTTTGGCTGCTGCTGTAACGACATTGTTAAATGAAAATGTTGTTTTTTTTCTTTCTGATAATACTTTAATATAAATACGATATACATGATGATTACAACTTGACTGAGGCAGGTTTTTTATCATTAGATAATTTAGTTCTTTGTTTTATCAATCATTATCTCTTCGCTTCCAATTCTGCTGTTGACATTAATTCAATTTCTATTCCTTTTCATTTATTGTTTCACTTATAATTAATATCGAATATAGCATATGAACTAATTCGCTTTGTAACATGTATGTAATGATAATTGTTCACACAAGTTTCAGTGTATTCAATGATTGAATGCAAATTATACGAATATGTTAATTCGTTGGCAATATAATTAGCTTTGAATCGACAATGTACATGATTAAGTGCCAAGAGGGAATTTGTAAAGCCACGATGCGTCTCTCGACATGCATAAAATTATCTGTGCATAACAGGTGGGAATAGAGAATTTTTTTTAGAAATTAAGCTGTGGTGAGGGTGTTAAAATATCATGTGAGGCTTTTCGGATCAATACAATGGATGTTCATTAATTATCGATGAGTAGCAGCCACAATTGAATTATTGAGGAAGGCCATGTGAGGGTTCTCTTTGTATATTATGCAGGGAAATTCACTGCTTGATGCATTTAATGAATTTAAATATATATATGTATAACTACAACGAGGTAGGACATGAGTTTTTTTTTATTTAAATAAAGAAATGTTTATATGGTGTGAAATGAATGATTTTATGGCGCAAAGAGAATTTATTTTCTCTTCAGTTCTTTCCTCCCTTCTTATTATTCTATTTTTCATTTCATATGTATTTAATAGCGCTATGTTAAAATTATTCAATGGCAAAACATCCAGCGTTCCGCGAAGAAAAAAAAATGAATGAATATGAAGCTAATTGGAATAAGGTTTATATAAATATTTATGTATAATAAAAATTATATATGGAAAGTATTGAGGGTGAGATTATAGATTACATGTTCAATGTCATTTTACGATTATGCACAATGAATTTCTGTTTTTTTATTAAATCTAAATGTTTTATTTTTTGTTTATCCTCTTTTTTTTAAATAATGGACTAGAATGTTTGGGGAGAGCGAAGGAAGTGTGTGAATATGTGTGTGTGTGAGTATCTTTTTTTTTCACCCTTAAAAGTCACACTCCATTTGGAGACCTTTGAAGCGAATTTGATGTGATTAATTTCATGGCTTTGATCATTTATATTTATAAATTCAATTTATCAATTGTGATCGATGAACAGTAAATTCAGACAGAGAATGATCGAGTAATTGAACAGTAGTAGAAAAAATTTTGTTTTGATACAATTGTCGAATAAATTAGTTTGATTATGACAATGTATTGATGATCATTCGAATTTGAAGAGTAAAAATTGTGTTGATGAATAAAAAGTGTGACTTTTTGAGGATTTATACAGAAGAGATGACAAACTGCATCTTCATCATAAATGTCATTGCAGTCTGTATATTTTCCTACCGATTTTTAACACTCGACACATTTCATTCTGTTTTTCTTTTATTAATTTAATCAGCACTATCGTAATCGTTTATTTTCTTTATTATTTATCATTATTCTTTTCTCTTCTACTACGTCATTAGCTCTATACGGCGCGCTAAACACGAATAACTTACCTAAATAATTATTAGGTATACTTAGAATTAGAGTCCATAAAAGCTTATAGAATATTTCCGTTCGATTAATTCTTTTTCCTTCTGTTTTCATTGTTTCCTTCAGTTCCATTTGTTTTCATATCATTATTCTACGATGTAACATCTTTTTTTTCATAATGTGCACAGCAATATCGAAAATGTCTATTTCTTTATGCATTATTGGATTTACTTTTCTCATCTTCGAGCGTATAAACATTTTGCAAGCTATTATTATCGTTATTATTATTTTC
Source organism: Meteorus cinctellus (assembly GCA_030523045.1). Classification (NCBI taxonomy): domain Eukaryota; kingdom Metazoa; phylum Arthropoda; class Insecta; order Hymenoptera; family Braconidae; genus Meteorus; species Meteorus cinctellus. The sequence goes on from JAPYZF010000390.1 coordinate 4,951, forward strand.
ATTCATTAATTTCCTTTGTTTAATTAATTATTAATATAAGGATAACTCTCTCGATGTTTATCACATCGAGATCTTATGGAACTTTGTATTTATTTATTTTTTATCATTTTTTTTTTAAAGCGTGTTCCGGGAGCAAGGAAGCGGCAACTCGACGCGCATACTCTCGTCATTATGACCGAATGAATAAATACAATAGAAAATAAAAAGAAAAAGGGATATGAAGAGAAAGAATTCACATTGGAACGTAGAAAATATGCGCGACGAGAATCGAATATATATTCTGTGCAGTTTTGTCGATGAAAATGCCTTACAACAACAATATTTTTTTGCTTTATCCTCCGCTCTATTGAATCTCCAATATAAATTTATCTTTAGTTCAGTAATTTTTTGCAATGAAAATAATATAAAAAGAAATAATGAAGAAGGATGACATTAATTTCGAGCGATAAAATAACATTGGCGCAAAATTACTAATAATACAAATAGCTAATATATATGTCTTGTACTATAATCGCGTAACTATTATAATATATGTACAAATTCTTACAAAGTAAAATTTACAAACTTTTACGACTTTGGGCGCAGTCGAATCGAATAAATATTTTTCACACAAATGTTTTTATTCTGCAACTCTCGGTGTTCGTATTTCAATTAAAAATAAATTGTTGTCTCTCTCTTGACATCTCAATTACGCTTTTTCTTTTTGCCTTCTCATCTCTCTAATTCCTTTTTTTTTTGTTTTTTCCTGTTTCACCTTCATTGTTCAAACTTTAATTACCACTTTTTCTCACGGGATATTATTTGTTTCTATTATTTTCTCCTCATTTTACCACTTAAATCCTGAAATATTAATTTCAATTAAGTATTATTGTAACTTAAAGCTTCAATTTATTATTATATGTTATATTTGACATGATAGACTGCATTTCGAAAGAGAATAATTGTGTGGAAGAGATGATAGATATGAAAAATTGAAGCTGTGATATGATCAAGGAACATACATACACACATACATACACGTATACATTAAACATTTGCGAAAATTACGTGTATATATTATTTATCAGTCGATCACCATCATTTTCCTTTTATTTTTTCATCGAAATTCAATAAATAAATTCCTAACAATGCTAAAAACAGTTTGAAAATTATTGACTGAGATCACTACAATGCGCCGACATAATTAATTATATACTACATCAATCTGTATTATTGAATCATTTAATCATTCATTTATTTATTTATTTTTTTCACTTAGAACGGAAGAACTTGAGATCTGACATTTATTTATTTTCGCTTTTTATTCCCTCATATCTTTATCGCCTATATATGCGATGAGCCAACGAGTTTTTCCCTTCTTTAACCCTGGACTGGTAACATTCTTTCCTTCTTTCCTTCTCATCTTTTTTTTTTTCATTTCATGATTTTTGTCCATATTTTTTTTTCAACTTTTCAGTTTTCCCTCCTCGTATTTGCTACGTGTAACCATAGAAGTAACATCTTAGCTCAGCGTAGAAAAGATATATAATATGTATCGTTCACAGACAAGAATATTATTATTTTTATCTTTCTTTTTTTCGTCTACAATTTTCTTTTATGCTATTCAGTTATTATGAATGACTCAAGAGTCATTTTGGAAATAATACTTATGAAAAATTGTGTGACGGCTTCGTAATTCATTGTGCTATTGTCTTCATTTTTAGTATATTGTGATTTTATCTTTCATTTCGCAATTATATGCATGTACAATTCAATATCCCAAGTCGTATCTTTCATTTCATGCCATTTTTATTTTCATTTTCATCAATCGTTCAAATATAAGAGGTTTCCATGATTATGTTGTTAATTTGTTTCTTCTTAATTTTCTTGTTCTTTATTTATTTATTTTTTCCTATCTCAGTCTCGATCAAATATTGTTGCATTGTATAATAATGTGTGCACAATTAATACATATCAATTTTCAAGTCAAGTGTACGCCTGAAATAAATCTTGAAATAATAAATAATTAATTTCAATTAAGCAACAACTGGCAAAACACCACCACATCATTTAATAATTCAATGGCAAATCAATAGGGATCGATATCCTGAATATCTTCAATAATTTATGATACAATAGTAAATATAATATTTAGAAACCTCAATTAGATCCGATAATCACTACTGATATTTTTTTATTTCTTCTCCCCGATTATTATTAATTCATTCCACAAGTTTTTCGGGTATTGATGACTTGGATTCGTAGCATATTCAACCACAGATAAATACTCAACTATCGAATTTGTATCAATCGAATAGTACAGTTACATCAATTACATTAATTAAACATTCTCCTCTCATTATCATTGTCCACTAAAATTCCAAATGAATGAAAAATAAAAGTAATACAGAAATCGAAAAACGAATTGCTTCATTCAATAACTTATGTTTATGAACAAATAATTTAAACATATATTTTTTTTTAAGAATACAATATTTTCTTATATTAATCAGTGATACCAGTGAAGGGTTAAAGTCGTTCATTAAACATACATATATATATGTATATATATGTTATATATATACATATACGTAATTATTTTTCGAATTTAAGTGCTGCTAGGAAGCTGACTAGAATACATTTTCGTATATATATATATATAAATATTTATAATGATATATATACATATAATTTATGGTGGATTTTTGTTCTTGCATTGAATATGTGATGCACATTATTTCTCATCCCCTCTGATTTTCCATCATTTTACTTTTTCTTTTTATTATCCACTAAATTCATTCAACTGCACACACTTACACACATATACACACACACACCGAACACAAGTGCTCTCTTGTCCGCTCTTTGCCTCTCGGCCTTATCGATTTTTCTCCACCATTTCTCGAATAGGATGTACGTGAGGGATGTACGTATAGTTTTCTTTTCTTCACCGTGGATTTTCTTCTACTCATTTGTTTGTCGTATTATTTTTTCTTTTCGTTTGAATTTATTTAGGAAGGAGTGGCTGCACCTGACATCCATGTCTTTTATGTTAGATGGACTTTGCCCAATCAACTAATTCGTGCAGCCGGGCGGTTACCTAGGCATTCGATTCCTTTAAATTATCAAAATACTGCATAATTTGATTGTAATCCATTCCCAAGTTTAAATCATCAAGCGGTACTGGTTCGTCTGTATCCTGAATTTCAGATGTGGATGATCTTGATGATGATGACGATGATGATGAAGATGATGAGGATGATGAAAACATTGGATTACCAACAATTGTTGCGCGTTTTATTTCTCTTGTTGGTTTTAATTCATTATTTAGATTTTTTTCATCATGATTATTTCGTAATTCAACAAATTCTTCGTCGTTATCGATAACACTCGGTTGTTGCTCTTGTTGTTCAGTCTTGTTGTTAGTTTTATTGTTGTGATTCTTACCATGATTATGATTGTGATTGTGATTATGGTGATGATGATGATGATGTTTGACGTGTCGATGATTTACGTGATGATGGGTGGCATTAGCGCTAATTCCTACCCCGCTTGCGGCGCCGGCTCCGCTGCCACCACTTGATGATATTCTGTGTGGATTTTTCTTTGGTGTTTCTGGTAAACGTACATTTACGCCAGTGTTTCTATGTGGTGGAACTGGCGGTTTGTAATCTTCATTATTGTTGCATGCATCAGTTGCTGACGACCCTGCGCATGATGATGTTCCAGCAGTTACACCGTGTGGTGGTAATGGTGGTGGTACATCTTTTGTGTTATTACCATTTCTGTAACGTGAACGACTAATATCCATCAGTCAAGTATCATTTCTTTTTCAAGTGTTATTTTAATTGTATATTTTCAATTTGGAATGATTGACGAAGGATTTTGAGAAAAATTAATAAATGAAGTTACTAAATAAAATTCCTCAATATTGAACTACTTTTTTTCTCAAAATTAATAAACATTGTTTATAAAATCATAAAAATCTATCTATTTTAGGTCAAAGTTTTCGGAGAATTAAGTTCAAGTTAGGAAGTTTACAAGATTTTATCGAATTATTATCAGTTTCCCTTCGGTGAAGATAAATGAATTATTGGTAGTTGGGACTTGATTAGATTCAAAGTTTTCATTTGATTTCGATTAGAGTTCGTATGGAGAAGTGTTTTCCTCAATGAACCAAGTGAGAAAGTGTTCAATTTTGAATTAGCACGTACAAATAAGAATCATGAACAATATTGGAAATTCAGAATATGAAATTGTTTGTTTTCCAGAATGTCAATTGAGCGAAATTCTAGATATTCATTTATCAAATTGATAAGTATTCATGTATGAAAGATTTAAAAAAAATATCTATTCCAATATTTTAAATTGGAAACAAGAACAAAAAATAAATGGACAAGAAATTTATTCATATTGTTTTTATTTTAAGCTTTTCAAATATTTGTGAAATCACTTGGAATTGACGTGGTGTACTTTTCATCACTGGTAGACGGTTTGATATTTAGATATAAAATATGTCGCGTGACTAAAAACCATGAAATTTCGTATGCGTTTAAAGTTGAATATTTCAAACCCGTAGAAGGAATAAACTAAATAAATTTTTTATATCTCTTTTTTCGATTTAGTTTATTCGTTCACATTCTAGTAAACATGGAAAAATAAACAGAAACTGATGAATAAGAAGGATAAAATCGACAGAGTTTATGACAGTTAAACAAATATGACGTTTTTGTATTTGATATTTAATTGAAATTTAACTGATATTGATCGATGTTGGACAGCTGGTGCTGTGTGATACTTTCCCCAATGTCAATTTTTATGTGATATGACAAACTTTCTGAATCCAATGAATATTGTGTGATCCAATTTGTTTATATTAACTCTCACTTGTTCATTGTAAATTCATTTAGTGATATTCGTATCAATTCATGTTTCATAATTCTGGATATTAAATTAGTACCGAAGGGAATTTACTGTCTCGTTCCAGAGTAACATTTGACTTCACGAAGTACGTATTTTGGTACATGAGAATCGTGTACCTTGATATTGGATAATCCAATTAGAATCATCCTGGTATGAAACTATTTGCCGTTAGCGTTACCCCGAAACGTAGATATTTTATACTTTCTGAGTCCGAACTATTGCGGTTATTTGAGAAGTCGCGAACATGAATATATTATTCAAATGGCTGCGGTATCATAAAAAAATAGAAACTCATGAAGAGCAACGTTTATATTCTCGTAGACTGCGAAAGTATTTTTATTCCCTTTTTTGACATGGTTATTCCATCCTTGTGATTGACGTCAGTGGAATAACATTATTTCCGAGCTCTATGCATGATCTTTGAAAATTTTCATCATTTCAAACTAACTTCGAATAAAATTTCGTTAAAACTGCATTTATGAATCTCTTCAATTAATTTAGTTCTTCCCTCCTTTCATTACAACATGATGAGAAGTCAAAATAGGAAAATGAAATGATGATTATGAAATAGGGAACATTAATTAGTAATCAATTGTTAATATTACCCATTGCGCGTTGATGATGTGACGGCGCCAGCCAGGATTTGTGTCTTTGATTGATTTTTTGCTACCGAGGGTGGACCCGGCACAACCGGAACAAAATTCCTTGGTAATTTATCACGTTTGCAATAAGTCGTCGTGTCTATTGGCGCTGATGATGCTGGGCGACTCGCAGTTGGTAATTCAATATGATGAGGATTGTCAAAGCTCGTTCCCAATTCTGTGGCTGCAGCCACCGTTGACTCTTCCTCAACTTCACCAGCCAATGGATTATTCGTAACTCGTACCTAGTGGCAAACGAAAATCCAACAAAAAAGAAGTTTCTGTAAGTAAATGTACACCGACAGTCAAATATTTGAATATCACTCGCAATATTGAGGCCGATAATCGTACAATAAACATTTCAACCAAGTAAATGGTCCATGTGATGTGATTTCGATGGCATTGTGCCAGCAGTAAAATGAAATAGAATAATATGAAATGAAAAAATAAAATCAACAGTTAAACAAGCGGCAATTCTTCGCTACATTTATGCTCATGTTCTTCTATTATTTTCTATTTTCATCTCCACACAAAGTGTTTCGCTGTTGAGTTCAAAGGTAGGATGTATTTCTTTTTCCTATTTTACCTGTTGAGGTGCACAAGCAGCTCGTTCAAGTGTCGCTCGACCCAGCCATACCCAATCGTGTGCATTTGTCGTAGATTCACGCGGCCGTCGACCTGATGCCAATTGGCTTGCTGCCGCAGCTCTTGCTCTTACAGCACCAAGCATTGGAAGACTTGGCATTGGTGAATCAGATTGATGTGGTTTGAATTTACTTGCATATACAACGCAAGATATTACAAATACGACAATAGCGAAGCAAAATGCCGCCAACAACACGTACATTCCTATTTCTAGTGGTGTCATATGATTCCCATTGTGATGACGTATTCCAACACCTCCAACCCCGCCTGTGAACAGAGAAAAAAAATCGATAAATGGAATGAGTCTTATGATTATGAGTGATGTGAAAATGCTTTTACGCTTTGCAGATATTTTTCTTTCTAGACTATCATCGTTTGTAAAGTGGAAAATAATAATGACAGCATATTTCAATGCTTTCATTGATTGTACTGTTGAGAATCCAATTATATAGAAGAATATCCAGGTGAACAATTGAAAACTATTCAGAAATGAATGTGAATTATTAGAAAGAAGTTATAACAGTATTTGTCACACTATGATGAGACGAATTGAAAGGTTGATATGTTTATTTCTGAACCAAGATCTACAGATTTTGAATGTATAATGCCATAATCTGAGATGTCTCTTATTGTTATCGCGTGAATTACCATTTTTTTGACAGAATTCACGAATCAACAGTTAGATTTAGCTAACATAGATTAAAGTTGCAGAAGATCGAAGTCGAGAAAACGAATTCGAGTCGGGGATCACTTCTAAGAGGTAATTTGATAAAGAGGAGAAGCAATAAATATCTGCAATGAATTTTTAATGCATGAAGCTGAAGTAGTGCATTAGTACTTCAGTTCAAGTATATTTACGACCCGCTGCTCATCGTTTTTCGATACCATGGCCGTAAATATCTTTTTAACATTAAATTCCATGTTCATGTGAGAACTTCAGAATGATTTTATGATAATTCGCGGTCATTAACATTTTCCGCGTTTTACAAAGTTGCAATAAAACAAATTTGATTCTAAAATTCGATTTCAAATGCTCCTCAATAAAATATAGAATCATTGGATCGAATAAATCTCTTCTTAAACTAATTAAGAATGTCGGAAACAAATGTAACAGTACTGAATAAATGAATAAAAATAATTTACCGATAAGAATATCGTGTAAATCAGGTGCAACTTCACGACCGGTTTTACGTTCTCGATGATGATGAGTTGATCCACCTTGAACAGTACCACCACCATCATTTTGTACGAATTCCGGTCGATGTGGAAGATCACTTGATGCAAAATCCACTTCAACGTTTGCTGTAGCGGTAGCCAATGCGGGTAACTGCCCACCATTATTCCTCGATGATGATGATGATGAGCCTTTGCCACGCCTATTACTCGTTGGTAATCGACAAACTTCTGACAATTGTAATGTGACTCGTAATAAATCACCACGACCTTCACCGACGGCGATCACACGTGGATGATGCGATGCGACCATTGGAGCAAATGCCACTACTTCAGGATCCAAACTCTCGACAACTAAGTGATAATCACTTACAGCAATATCGCGCAATGGTGTCCGTGTTCCGTCTGAGAATTCAATATCGATATCCAATAATCCTTCCTGTGAATGTAGAAAAAAAGAGGATGAGAGTAGAAAAAGAAAATAAAGGATTGTATTCACCAGTGCAGAAGATATTGCAAAGGAAATAGAATATGATTCAATGGAGTTTAGCACAAAAAATTCAGTGGTAATAGTCGCGATTGGATTTGATCAAAATTTTCACAATGTTAATAAATGAAGGAAAAAAAATTCTCCTGATTCAATTGAAATGTTCTTTGCAGTGGAATAAATCCTCGGACGTGTGATTCAATATGGTATTTACTTTTTTTATTTTACTTTTTCTATGAAATTTGATCACATTTCTCAAACCATTCGGAATATCTGGATTGGCTTCTATAAAATGGTTGGAAGTGTAATCTTCTTCCACATTGATCTGTTAAAACTTCTAATTTCATTTTCGAATTCTTCCTATCTTTTGAATTTATTTAAAATCGACAGAAGTGTTCAAGCTTGCCACATTAATTTGAATTACTGAATCGCATTTCGTATAGTTTTCATAATTAGCTGATGATTTTTCCCCTTCAACGTAGAATTCAATTAATTATTCATATTTCGAATCAAATTATTCAATTGTATAATTTGATATATCGACTGCCAGAAAAAGTCGTCATATCTCAATATAACTGTAAGAATCAAAAACAAATATCACGTTGATCCAATATAAAGTTTCAACTTTGTGTCTTTCGTAAATTTAATATCATCAATTGCAATACTGGAATTCATACGTAACAAATTTATCGAGCTCATGTTGAGGAAAACATTAAATCGGAACATATTTCATATGTCAACTTGGTGAACGTTTGCTTTGAAGTTTTTCACTCACGTTCAATAAGTTAGCAGCCAAATTGATTCGAATATCCACATTATCTATAACAATCACCGGCCTGCTTTGTTGAAGAACTAATACTGGTGATCATCTTCCCTGCATCAAAATGTATCACAATCAAGAAAGTTATCCCATGGAATCCCTTCAACCTGGTACGTATTATCGGCGAATAGACTATTTCCCACATCAACTGAATTTTATTATTGGAAATCGATAGTGCAACGTAGAGAGTTCAACGAAGACTAATTCCGTCTATTATCTCACTATTCATCAGATTGTATGGGCGACACTTCTGCCATTTCTTATACCTTATCAACTGCATAACGAAAAGGATTGCTACAAGACGACTTTTTATCAACTTCCTGATTCAACAATTAACCTTGTCGATCTTTGAAGAATCATATAATTAATATGAGTGAATTAATGTATCAGAACAAATAAATTTACCTGATATTGCGCTGTAAGTCGTCGTGTAACCGACGTCTCCGCAACATATCCATTTTCAATAGCTGAATCAGGACTAATTGTTAATTGCAAACCCGAAACAACTTTGACTGACAATCGTGAAATGGAAACGCGATCATTTCCCACGCGTATTTCTTTAGCACCAATAACACGTCCAGTGATTGGTGATAAAACTTGAATTTCCGTACGTCCAACACTTCGCCCTTGAACGATACGTTCTTGAAGTAACAATGCAATGCGTGGATCTGATATACGTAAAAGACCAACGACAAGATCAGTAACACGTAGCCAAGTGCGACGATTGACAAAATAAGATTCACGTCCAGAGTCATGTCCAGCTGCCAAAAATCTTGCATGAATTTCAACTGGACTCTGTTGAAATCGTAAACGACATGTTGCTTGCAATGGACTACGATCAATTGAATTAACTGTATCCCATCGATCATCACCACGGAATCTTTCAATCTCAATATCTTCAATGATATCTTCATCATCCACTTCATCTTCTTCTTTATCATCCAATCCAGACGCACTGCGTTTACTCATTCGAATTGGTAGTTCTTCATTTTTAAATAGAACATTGTCCGTGTGATTTAAACTTCTCTTATTTTTTTGTATTGGATGACCTTCTGGTACTTTCCAAGCTTTAATTTGACTCAAACGTGAATCGCTCACAGTTACTTCAAGTGGGAATTCCGGCATCCAGACGGTAAAACGTGCCAAACCTGTGTACGTGCCGTATTTTACTAGCACCGATGCATTACTCGATCCTCTTATTTCCGAACCGTCTACGTAAACGCTACTGCATGACGATGAAACCTAAAATTTGTATCAGAGAACATGTATAAGTATATGTGTATATATATGGATATAGGAATTTACATTACGTAGAAGGCATTGGTGGAATTTATTTTATGTTCAACCGTTGCCGTGAGAAATTCGAATATTTGATGTAGAGTGAGGTTGTTACAGAGTGAGCGAAACTTGTGGGTATTTTCATTGCAAAATTAATTAAATACTTGTGCTTATTTTTATGATGTTGGTTCATTATGATTGATGGGCAGCTGCGAATCGAGAACTCGCACAGAGCAGAAATATTTCTTTTTTTCTTTTGCTCGAATTGATGAGCAGTATCTTAATCATGATTATTGTTCCCATTATTTTTTTTATTTGAATTCATTGTGGGGAAGAAAGATGGATGAATTATAGATGCGCGTGTCTGATCACAATTCATATGAAATGCTGGTGCGTTCATCGAGGGGTACGTTTAATTTTTATTAAAATATGCAAATGAAATCGATTTGACAGGGAATGTATTTACGGCTAGAGAAGAATTTCTGTCACGAAATTTTCTGCGGCTTTGGCCAGTATTTCATTTGAATAATAAACCTTTCGAGAGAAATTAGTAAATTCAAAGTGAAATAAATTAATTGAACTTCATCGTATGACATGGGCCGTGTAAATCATCATTATCGATATTTATATGAAAAAATAATGAACTGATTGGTGAAATTGTGATTAAAATCAGAATTTTAATATTGGAATCTGCACTTTCACACTTGAACTTTGATAGGAAATTGATATTATTCGTTGTGCAGGATTAAAAACAAAAACAATCATGGAAAGTTCAAATATCAAATATTGCAAGTTTTAAGAAATATCTCATTCATCATTAATTTCATTGATCTGTCTGATAAAATAGGGGTGAATTTTTGTAACTGCAGAGATAATACATTAATGTTACGCTCTTTGAATCCCATATTTTTTTATGAGAGTCATGAATACTTCAACACTGTCTGATGGTTAAATTAATTCATGCCATATTGTTCTAAATTTTATCCAGGCTAAAATGTTCACACTTTTATTCTTCCACTCGTTGAACTAAATTATAATATGAATAATTTTAACGTGTCCTTTTTATCCCGACACAATTGCTTTTGTAATGTGCGAAATAATATTAAATTAGACCATAGAATTTACTCATGGCATAAAAGTAGAATTTAAAATTGCAATATAAAAAGTAATAATTGAATGCTCTATCGTTGAAAGAAAACAGCAGAAATATTAGTCATAATATGGAATGTTTTTATGAAATATTTCCTATTAATGATAAAACCCCATAAAAGAAATCGAGAACTCTTCAATGTTTATCATTCCCCTAAAAATACTCTTCTAATAAAATAACAACTAACATCTTTGACATTCTGATTATCAAAATTCAAATAAAGAAAGACTGTTCAGCCAAACGAGTTTCGCAAACCCTCACAAAAAGCCATGAACATTTGAGAAAAAATATGACCAACGTCACACGGTGTTTCAAACAGTTAATCATCATACACATAAAAATAAATTCATTCAAATCGTAAAAACTACTCAACATTTTCTAAATTATCTAAACTCACTCAAAAAATAATACCACGCAACATTACACAACATATTTGTATCCACAAAGTAAAAGAACATTTCCTGTTCAAGTTGAACAACGTTTATATCAAAATTATCAATTCAATTCATGTAAAAAAAAAAGTGTAGAACACTTTTGACTTTATCATATCTTCGCTCCTGACTATCTCTCTTACTTTGAGTACGCTTTCGTCTTCTGAATGACATGATGATTGTAGAGTAACGTCAGCAACTGTACCAGCTTGACTCACGATAAAAACCTTCATCGCTTGAGATACTTGTCGGCCAGTTAGAACTGCCGTATTCATGACCTCCCAGTTCTGAAACAAATGAAATTCGTGGTTAGTAAAGGATGTAAAAGAAAAAAATGATATAAAGTATTAGGTAAAAAGAAAAAACCATACAGACACATAGAGAATTCAAGTTTGCTCCATATAATAACACAAATGTACATAATTTTACAGGAGAAAAATGGGTAAATGTTCAACAATGAGAAATGAAGACCAAGCGCGTGAGGTAGAAGTTGATGCAAATTTATCACAATTAGAATACATGGCCTCTTCATTATTTGCAGCATACATATAATTTCAACACTCGTAATTCATTCACGTACGTGTATACGTTTGTTTGCACATGGGATCATTCATAATACCAACAATCCAGTCAATTTAATGAACTTACGTAACATAAATGCCACCAGTGAATAAGACATTTAATTAAAAACTTTGTGTACCCCGAAGAAAAAATTGTGAAGGAAAATAATTGAAATAAAAAAATCTAAAGACTGAAGTAAAAAAAAAGGTAAGGTGAATTAAGAGTTGAAAAGGGTGTAGAAGAAGACGATGAGAAAAAGAATAAAAATGAATGGAATAAGACACTCGAGCAATTGCAGTTTGCCAGTGGATCAAGACGAAGTGAGGAAGAAGTGGAGAGAAATGTTCAAGAGTTCTTAATGAGTTTTTTAAGCACCTACAAATAATATCATCTGAGAAAATTGATATGAATTCTCTTCTTACACATAAGTGAATTAATATACAAATTAATAATCAACATTTCATTCATTATCATCGGTGTGTTAGGATTGGGGATGAAGTGAAGCTTAAATGAATTGCTTTGAACCAAGAATTCATAAGTAAATATAATCCAAGAGGTTTCAGCATGGGTATGTGTGTGAGTATATTTAACTTTACTGTGTTGAAATGCTTCAACAACTTCATAGATAGAGGATAGCCCTTTAACTAAATTCACCAAGATTTACTTAATCTACAAACATGTACCACACATACAAAACATGTTGGTGATTCGAACATATATTTCAGTGAGGCTATGAAATACCAGCGTGACAACAAACTACTATTTGGAATATACAGTTGGATAATCTCCACGGAATTTGCCAATCTTCTAAATGGCATTCATTAATATCATCCGCATTTAGCAGACGATGTAATAAACAAAAAAAAAAGAAGGTAGAAACATGAACTGCAATTTACAAATATGTTATACTCTAATTAAAGAAGAATTCTTCTACAGAATTGCAGAAATACAAAGACCAGAAATTGAAAAGTAAAACAACAAAAAAACAAACATGAAAGGGGAGACAAAAAGTATTGGAGATAAAGAAAAAGTGTATAACTATGAAAAAGAGTAGTGAAGTATGCGAGTAATTACACAGCTGACTTTATAAACATTCTCATGATGAACGAAGCTGAAGAATTGTATAACAATGACAAGGGAGAAACATTTGCCCCAGAAACAGAGTGACTTTCAAACTAGAAAAAAAAAATATACAAAGACACTACAATCCCTCATTTTTTTTTTCGACTTGCGAGGGAAAATAATAGAAAGAAATGCTCGAGCGAAACAGAAAAAAAAATATGCTACGTTAGCTGTTACAATGAACTCAATTGCAATAATGAACGAACAGTTTTAAAAAATGAACTGTCAAATAAATTGCGGAAAAAATCAGTGATAAAAACACCGGATTTTTATTCATATAAATTATATTGAAGATTTAATATTCATTTATTCAATGAGCATTCACTCACACACTGGTGAATAGCACATTTTCTTTTTCACATTGTGTTGCGCAATTAAAAAAAGGTTTGGCAAGGCGATAAATCGTCTTGTTCATTTTATCTCATCTGCTTCAACACTGTGATTTATTTTTTACTTCTGTTCGATTTTCATTCTCGTTTTTTTAATTGAAAAGTTGTACATTGGTGCACGCGTCTATTATCGTATGTATGAAATGAGAATGAAGAGGAATTAAAAACTAAAAAAAAACTGTTCGCCCCCTTGTCTCGTTTTCGCCAATGAAATGCGATTACTCTGCTTGGTGGAACGCAACGCTCAAATTGAAACTATTCAAATGAATGGGTTGGCGCAGAATGAGAGCGTGTATTTACAAATATGTGTGCATGTGTGTTTGCACACAGGTAGAATACACACCTGCACAACCAACCCCTTGATACATAGATATATATTCAAACAAATTTGCGAGCGTACACCATAGATGGACCTCGAGTTGCTGAGGTCAATTATGAGTTCGCTACGTAATTCCTGATTATAGACGTACAAATATTGACTTAATTAGAAGGCCTAAACGTTCAGGATATTTTGTGTTACGTTCGCTTGAACTATGGCAATAATTATAGTGCAAATTCGTACGGAAACGGAATGATTGTTATTGAGTTTGTTTGTAAATAACGTGAAACAATCAAATGAGAGAATTTCAAATATTTTTTAGTTGCATTGGATTCAATGTTTGAAGATAAGTTGAACTTTTTCGTTCTACAGAATGTGCATGACTGAATTGAGCTGATTTTTGATCTGATGAAGTAACATTATGGTGAAGAATTTACCAACAGTTTAGCCAAGAGATTTTTTTACACATGTACTGCCTGATTTATATTCGTATTGTATATCTCAATTTATTCGATTATAAGATGCTGTTGAATGAGCTGTGTCAGATTATCGGGAGCTCCCCAGTGAGTTCTTGAATATTTTTGATACCTTGATGTTATGAGAATTAATTTGTATGTAAGTGAATTGTGGAGTAATATTTTTTTCGAATGTTATAGAGATTTCTTTCGTTGAGAAAATATCATTCAGTCAAATCATGAATTGAGTGCCGAGTCGTGTTTTATACAGAGGGGCGATGATATCTGGAGGTAATTGAGGAACAAGGGAATTCTTTCATGTCATGAAGGAATAGAGAGACTTAAAAAAAGAAATAAATTTTGGTATAGAGAATAGAAAGGTGGATAACAGAATGAACGATGTCGATCGTTCGATTAAAAATTCACTGATATATCTGCAAGTGTCGAAATTTTGAAAAACTGTTACGACTTGGGAAATCACATTTATCTAGCTTCAGAAAAAAAATTTTTCCTTTATATCGGACCAACCTTTTTGGTGTTACGACTGACACAGGCAAGAAAGTTTTTCATCGGACCTTCGATTCTCTATAGCTCTTATTATTTTGCATATCTTTGAATAAAATCTTGTCAAGATTTCCGTCCTAAAATAACGAAACTTTGCACCCTCATTCATTATTCAGTCCCTATCCATTTCACTGATAAACATTCTGGGAAAAAATTGACTTTTCCAAGTCATCTCTATGATTTTCCCCCTTGATTAAATCGTTGGACGACCCACATTATGTTCTCCCTTGTACAGTAAACATTTCATTGCATCTTTCCTTTTACCTCGAGTCATTCAGTATTTCAATCTGGATTAATAAATCAAAATTTCATGACACTCAAAATTGAACTAGGGAGACTCCTATGAAATTTCCATTAATTCAAAAGAACTTTCGAGTTTCCTGGTACAGAATAAATTTTTGTTTCCAGAGAATTCTTCTATTTGTACTTTTAATAAAAAAATACTCTTCTAACGTTTCAACTTTTAAATTCTTAGAAATACCAAAAGTAGAAGCATCCAAATGACTAGGCGTTTGGATATAACTTCGTCGGATCCAAACTCCAAACGTGTTTTTGATGAAGCAACTTTTCAGCAACTGTTGGACACGATCTCTCAAAAAAAAAACTCTCCAGATTCACTCGTTCATGTGTTGATACACTTGAAAGACTGTCGCGATCATTCAAAAACTTGAATTGAAATTTCCCTCCATCTTTCTTCCTAATCTCCATGAAAATTATTCCATAACTTCTCAAAAATCGGACAAAAAGATGCAAAATCTCAGACAAAGAACGGAAATGAAGATTTCCAATTTCCAAATGAAATATTCTTCCGATATTAATTCCGAAGATAACAAAAGCAATATAATTACTTTAGAAATCGGTAAAACCGCTTGAATATCATCTTTTTGTATCTCCAATCTCGCGCCCAATTTCCGCCTCTCAACATGGTGATGGTGATGATGATGATGAGATTGTTGCTGCTGTTGACGTTGCAATTGCATCTGTTCAGATGCTTGTCCTTGTCGTGTTTGAGTAGATGCATCATCTTTATCACCCTCCAATGTATAACGAACACTCCACATTATTCGACCATCATCCCAGCTGCTACTACCATCGCCCTCCTCGCTTGCCTCTAGCAACATCGTCATAATCTCCTCCGTCGACCTGTGTGTCATGGAAGATTGGATTGTGTAAAGGTTTGGATGCATCATGACGTAGCTATATATCTGCAATGCAATTATTATTTCATCGAGACAATGGGGGAAAGGGAAAGGTTAAATTTAAAAATAAACTCACGTATTGGATGATCGGATATTATCTTTCCGTGTTACTGTAAAGGTTGCAGCGGTATTTTTACCATTTATTTCAGAACTTAAAATCCAATTCGGACTGCTTGACGACGCGTCCAATATCTTCACACCTGATTTTGCTCGAGCTCTGTGAAAAAAAATGATCTGATTACATAAAATTGAATAAAGTATGATAAATATTATTTCTAGTCTTGTTTTGCATAGATCATCTGTACAGATGAATGGATAAGCAAAATAATTCAATGAAGCGACGGATGAGCATGTTATATTTGTAAGCGTTCATGTATTAATCATCGGATGACACAGATTCAGCAAAATTAATTGAAATGCCAATTGCAATCGATAAACGGAATGGAATTCATGGATGATGATATTTTGGTAAATATGGTTTGCCCTGTTTTGTGTCAGGTCGATCAATACTCTCCGCGTGCGCAATATACTGAATTATTTCTTTGTAATTGTCACTAATGCATTTTTCTGGAAGACAAAAATGTTTTCATTCGTTCAAACCGACTTAAAAGTTTACGGTGACACTTTTTTCTTGTATGCAGTTCTTCAATTTTCATTTTGATTCCCAAAGTTTGAGGTAACTGAATGCATCTGTAGATAGTAAAAACTGTTCAGGACATTTTGTTTAAATTAATTGAAAGGACGTATATTTTTTTTCAATAGTTATATAATTGTGATTGAGATATTCAATGAAACTTTGGATTAACTTATGAAACTTTTCGAGTTAGTGGATTCATATTCACGTTAGAAGTGATAAATTTAATCAATCGTTAATTAATGAAACAGGCGAATTAATTTGGGTTCTGTAATGAATATTATTCCTTATATTGAATTAGTTGAAGCTTGATGTGCACGTATTTCAGGAGTTGATGACAGAAACGAGGATATATTGAATTCACAATAAATGAACTGTCAAAAAAGTTTCATCTAACTCTTGCATATAACAATTTCTCAAGTTTGTCATCAATAATTGATAATATATTGAACCATACAGATTGAAGCTGCTAATAGGACATGAAGAACTTCACACAGATATTTCAATGTCAATCCTAATACTCAATCAGTCAGAATTTGGTTTCGGAATTCTATAAACTCCCTCAGCGATCAATAAAATAAATTTAGACGACTCCACAATTTTTGTCATTCATTCCCATTCTATTATAACACCACGAAAGTTTTGAATTGCTACTTTTGTAACCTATGCATAAACATTCTAAAAATGAACTGCCGATTGCCACACACAAACTTCCCACAATAAAAAAGAATTTACATTCCAAAATTGAAACCGTCATTATCCATTAATTCGAACCAATAAAAAAAGAACAGAAGAATTCACCTGAGTGAAACGGCAACAATTCGTGGACTTGGCACGTCTTTCTCTTCAATACTCAAAGTAGATTCCGAAGTTGGAACAGACGTCATTAAATTTTGTGGATGGAGAAATGCTGGAACGTGCAATCTTGAACGTGGATATAATGGTCCGTGTGGTACAAGCAACGTTAATGAATCATCAGCACGTAATTCTTTGTAATCAGCACGATTAGGAACGAGTGGAATTTTTCCAAGTGGAGTAACTGGCTGTATCTGAACTCTAGGTCGACAACCACCACTTCCACCAGAACTATCAGATTGTGACTGACTCCGCGGTGAATTTGAAAATGTTTCACTTGCCATACCACTAACATCATCAGTTATAACAATAGTTCTCGGTTCCAATACAGAATAAGCAACTTGTACAAGTTTTGGTGGTGATTTAGTGACTTTAACACGACCAGTTGGATCCGGTGGTGACAGTGGTGGCCACCAATCTGCCGGAATAGTTATTTGAGCCAGACAAACGCCATCCTCACCATCCGGACTGCATGCTGCGGTTAATGGACTCTTGTTTGGTAATGTTGCGTGCAATAGGACACAAACACGTTGATGACGAGCAAGTAATAATTGACGTCTACCGCCAGCTTCACTTCCAGCGTGAAATAGAACACGTAATACTGGTGAATCTCGTGACACTGAAGTCCCGACGAGATGTGCTGACATATCAAGATGTCTTGCACCCAATTCTTGTGCGTCTATCAATGCAGCACTTGATAAAGCTGTCATATTACGACGTGTCTCAGGACCTGGTAGTGCTTCCAATGGATCAGGAACTATATATCGCGCTGGCACTGTTTGCTTCGTGCTAAATGGACCATATGTTGCACGCACTGATGCCGGCTCACTTGTTTGGAATACAGTAAATTTGTCAATTGAGAGAATTGAACCGGATGATGATGAAGATATTGATGATGGCATAATGCCGGGTCCTGGTGGTATTCCACCAATGGCAGAGTCCTGCCGTGATGGATAGTACTGTCTTGGTGTATGCTTGAGGAAAAAGCCACCATCTTTGTTCTCAAAGTGCACCTCCACGCAGGACGCCACGGCTGTAATAGAGAAAAATTGTTGATTTAATTTTGTTTTTTCTTTGTTTAAGAAAATGAATAATAAAAGTATATTAAAAATGAATTGATTGATTCTCGAGGGATCTGTTTTGTTAATATCAAAATATAATGTTTATGGTGAAATAAAATGTCACAATATTAAAATAAATGTTTTGGTGTCTTTTTTTGTTTTGAATAAATTATTTTATTTCCATTTAGCAAAGGAAGTTGGAGAATTATGATAGAGATATACATTATGGATAATCATATTTTTAGATGGATATTATCGATTAGGCTGCAGAGTTTATATGTCTGCATGAAGGGATGAAGGGGCGTAAGAATTATCCTCTGGTTTATTTCCGGCCAATCAAGCGAACTGGAGGCCCATTATGAATGAAGTGGGCAAGTCGGGGCAAAATTGATGTTAACGCCGGCGCTATTAACTCTCTCTTCGACTTTATTCCTTCCGCTTGAACGCCTCTTCTCTGGCTTCTTTCTTTTTTTCATCCACGATAGCTCTCGTCTTTATTTTCTATTCTGGATGCAGGATCATCAGTATAGAGGCACGTCGAACCATTGGTACAATTTTGGTTGGCTCTCATCCAAAATGTATTCCACGCAACGAATTGGATACCTGTGCAGACATGTTTGTTTTATGAATCTATTTGATGAGTCCTCTTTCCCAATAGAAGAAAGAACTAAAAAAAAGTTTGGATTGTTGTAATGAATGTGGGAAAACGCAGTTGAGAATTTTATCATTTTGAGTATTTGGAATTCGTTTGCAAATATTTGCACTGAAAATAAATTCATTTTCATGATATTCTCTAGAATCCAACACAAAGTCATTGTGATGATATTCAAAATTCCATGTACATCATGAACTCAGAACATAAACAATTTTATCACCTACAGAAAATGTAGGAAAGAAGTCGTCACATTTCCATCTATCACCAAATACCAAAATCAAACAAAAGAATAAATTCAACTTGCAGATAAAATCGACATGAAATGCTAAATAAAAAAGAATAAATAGACATCCAAATTTGTCTTCCAACTCACGTTGAATAACGATCACAACCAACGATACGATAATCATTACGAAAACACTGAGTGTTCAGTAAACTGAAGTAGATGATACCTATCTCCTTGGCAATCTTGTCATCGCTGTTATGAAGACAGTCATAAAACTTTTCATCACAGGAACAGTGGACCCTATTGTACACGAAAACAAACAAACAAACAAACAATAAAACATACCCAGAATGTTTGACCTACATTCTTGCATACATATTCCACATTTTATATTCCTTTTCATTCTCTATTATCATTCTTCGTTTTCCATTTTTCTATTCGGACTTTGCGCTCTGGTTATTGGTTGAATGCTCAACTAAACAATGAAACCAACGGCATATTTTTACATGAAATAAGAGAACAGTGTGTAGCAGTGAACCAACAGTGAATTGAGAGCATGCGCAAGCGGTTGGTGACCAACATGATTACACCACCATTTTTTTTTCCATCATTCTTTCCATATATTCTTCAATATTTATTTTCGATTACTTCCTCTTCTTTTTCTGATTCTTTGTTCCTGTTCTCTTCTATTTTTCTCTTTACATCTCTAACCTTGTATAAAATGCTGGATTGGTGAGATTATGTCTGGTTTGTTTTGCTTGAATTGTCTCATCGCAATAGTCGTGTTCACGACAGCACTCATCCGTTTTGGTGAAGTGGCCTAGCTCGTCGTAGTTTTCTGCAATGCTTCCGCTTCCGCACCACTTTGTTCCTGGATAAATATATATATATATATATATGGATATAAATGTGTGGAGAATGTCTTGAGGCGGTTTCAACTAAATGAGGGCAATTCTTCGACGTTTTCCCTCTCGTTTAGTATATAGTTCAAACCGCATGGGAGAAAAGCGAGAAATTGGTGTCTTGGTATAGACACGCAAGCAAATGAGGATCGAATCGAGAGAAAAAAAATAAGGGTGAAAGACAGAGAAGATGAAAGGAGAAGAAGAGATAGAAGAGAATATAAAGGAATTCTGCATCGTCAGCGGTGATTAAACCAAAGACTGCATTTTCATTCGCTCCCTCGATTAGCTGGTTTTTTTCCTTCTCTTTTTTATTCAGAATCTTTTGTGAATCGTGTGAGTGAAGAGAAGTTTTATGTGGCGGATAAAAAGAATTTTTATTGTAAAGGAAGACGAATTGGGTGGAAATTTTTAACGATCTTTTTTTTTTCTTGTAAGAGAATTGGGTGGTGAATTGTTATTTTCATTTATCTTGATGAAAGATAAATGAATTGATAATTAAACTGTAATGATTTTTATCTGTGGTATTTTTGTTTTGGCTTTTTTGTGGTTGCTGATTATTTTTCATTTGATATTTTATGACGAGATTGTTGAAGGTTTGGATGAAACTAAAAAATGTTGCGGGAGAATCAGATGAATCAAAGACTTCATCATTTATCATCGACAATAAGTCAGAAATAAGAAAAAAATATAAAACTATTGCAAAAAATATAAAACTCTAGTGTTTTAATATTGATTTATCATCAGAACTGAATAAGGAAGTGCTTTTTATTTATGTGGATGTTCTACACTCATCAACTTGCACGTTATAACATTTTATTACTATTTTTTCTTTTCCCCTGGAGACTAAGTCGATACGCCTCTGTGATAACATTTAAAAAAACTAATTACGCATTCGCTTTATTACTACAATTTTTCGCATCAGTTCTGGAACTAATTACTCATATTGCTATGTTAAATAGTAACAAATAAAAAATTCCTCACCTGGAAAAATTAAATTAATTCGTTCCTTTCTATTCTCTTTCAAATTGTTTGTCTCAATTACTCCATCACCATTTATAGATGACAAATGATCAATGTCAATAGACCAACACTTTATTAAATAAATATGAATTATTAAAATTGATAAAATAATTTTGAAAAAGTGACAAAATATATTGATGAATTTCATCGTTCTCGTTTTTTCATCAGAACTTTCAAAGTGTAACTGAATAATTTTTATGTTTTTGCTTCAGATTTATATTAAAGTCGCCATCACTTTTATCAGTTCTTATTCTTAATTATTCTTTTGTTTGTTTATTTTTCCCCGGTCGTAGAACGTACAAGGTGAATGATAAGATGAAAAACAATTTGACTATCTTGTTTTATCATTTTGATGATGTCAACTAGTGTACAATCTTAAACGTGACTTGTTTTTTGGATGCATTATCAGAATGTAGAATTGTGTTTGCTGGTCGCAGTCAATGTGATTAGAAAGGTTGCACGCACACGTTTTGTTAATGACCGTTCAGATCAGATTGCTGACTATCATTCATTGGGTTAATTTGTTGGTGTCATGTTTGTTAGAAGGACATTAAAGAAGTGTGAAGTACCTTTGGAAAAAACTATCAGTCTATGACTATGTCAATGTTTTTCCAATTTGGAAATGGACATTGCCAGACGATAATTTTATTTTTAAAATAAAATGTGATGGAACCATTCAGCAGAGGTGGTAATTGTCATGATATTAATTCTGTTTGGATTCTTTTTTTTCTTTTAATTGGCACCAATCAATTCTGTTCATTTTCATGTGCAGCTTATTTACTAATTGTGTTTTTTTTAAATATACTAAGACAAATTATATAAAATTTAATTTCATTTCCTTATGTAATTAAACTGTAAAATGATGAAATTTCATTAAAAAGGAAATCTTTCGGTACCAGCATTTGAAAATTATATTTTACAAAATAAATGATGAAGATTCTCGTGATATAATAATAAACATATTTTTGTTATCATGTTTTTTTCATCGCTCTCTAACCATTGACCGAGAGTTTGTGGTTGAAAAATTGCGATCTCTATAATAATAAAAGTTTGAATAATTTTCCGATAAAATATCGAGCATATTGGAATTTAAATTGCTAAAATAAATTGGGAAGTATGAAAAATATAGTAGAAAATCGCATAGAATAGGGATGTAAAAGATACCTCATAATATTTGTATTAAAAAACTAAAATATAAGTACACAAAGTTCAAATTCTTATTACTTTCCAACTGATTGTTCATACTTTCACGTAGTGCAGCAGCCAGAAAAAAGTGTGGAAGCAAGAACAAAAAAAAAAGAAGAAGGAAAACAAAACGAAAAACTTTTCAAACGCCTTTTTCAACGATGCTAACAACAAAAGAGTGTAAAGTGGCGCATACAACCTTTCAGCTTTCAGTCACACGACAAATATACATGAGCAGGGGAGGCATTTGAGGGTTGATACAGTCTACATAAAAAAGATGAAAGCTTTCAGCAGCAATACTTATATATAACTCACAATTTTTACGTCACATCTCAATTTCTAGAGTGGTAATGATAAACGTCAAAAATGTTTGAGACTTTTTCTCACAAAAATCACCCAACAACAAAATGTCGTACAAAAAAATAAGTAAAACTCTTAGAAACATTTGCAATCTTGCATTCATTTAATGAATTCAATGAAGTCCAATTTCTCTATTCTGAATTGATTCAGAGATGTCATTGGTCAATAATCAAAATCTACGAAAATTTTCATAGATCAAACTATCCAAATTCTAACAAATCACCATAAAAAAAATGATCCAATCAATCAAAATAATTTCCCTCCATCATTTCATCTACTTCTGATTTCATCCTATCTATAAAATCACCAATCTATCAATTATTCACACCACTTCATAACTTCATAAATACAAAACCCAACCCAGACCAAAAGCCGGACAAGCACAGACGATCCCGTTCAATGAACTCCAACATAAGAGCACAAAATTACCACTAACAAACTCCACACAATAAAACCCCCGGAAACGAACAATTTGCGATCACCATCCAAGATGATTTATATCCAGCTTGGGCGTCATCTTATAAGGTAAGACAAAAGGTGTCTGCATGACTATGCAATCAGAGCAAGTCAGGAGAGAAAACTGAAGACAAAAGAGGTGAAATATATAGCAGACATAGATGTGACACCATCACTGGAATTAGTGAAGACGAATAGTCCTGTCCCATTTCTGTCTCTATGTTAGTACGTGGTAGATTAACGGATAGAGAAAGCGAGCAAGCAAGATGGAATGATAGATATACATCTATGAGGTAGGAATGAATTAGATTGGGAGGACAAGGAACCGACATTTATGCGTGTGCAGGTGCCGGAAGCCATTAGCCATTGTCCTGTAATCTCTGAAGCAATTCGTGGCATTGTGACGTCGTTTTCGAGGTATGTCTATTATCTAGGTGTGAGGATGATACGTGATGTATTTATGTCTATGTATGCAGATGACGTGAAGGAGATGATCATGAAATTGGAGCAGGGTGTTATGGTATAGAGTTGTTACCTGGACACACATTGTGACCAGATAGCCATACTAACACTTTGCATTCAGTAAATTAAACTCGTGTGTGTTATCATCTGCAGCGAAGTGTGCGAAATTATCTTGTTGAATGGTATGATAATTTAGTGGAAACAAAGGAAGGAAATGAGCAAGGAAAAAAAACGAACATGAAGAGAAGAGTGAAGAGTAGAAAGAGGATTTGGTATTGGATTTTATGTGAGGATTCAGAGTTGAGTTTATGAATCGGATGGTTTTGCTATTTCTATCGGGTGAAGAATAAATTTCATGGGGTTCTTTTGGATTATTTTTCTTCACTGCGACATCATGAAGTTTCCAACTGTATTTTTTCATTTTATACAGAAGAAAATCTCGAATTCAATTGAAACGAATCATTTTAACTAAATCAAATGCTTCGTACATCATATGAATGTCGCATGAATCATGAAAAAATACAACTCCACCAACAAAAGTGTTTCTCACAAAATTCTCTCAATGCAAATTTTAATCTGATCTTTAACCAAATATTTACCCATTGAAACATCACATAAACATCTCAATATAAATTTCCAATATCCTTCATCCCCTTGCAAAATATCTGAAATAGATTAAATAAACGTGAAATATTTTCCTTGTCGTTTGTGCACAATCTTGAAAGCATTGCGATGTATCCAGTTGCGATCATGAGCAGCTTATCGTCATGATATTGAAGTTGCATTATCTACATCTATATACGAAAAATAAACCAGTGAGAATATATATACCATTCAGACCGTTTCTATCTCTTACCATCCCTCTATTTATTGTCGGGGTAGACAGAAGCTCCCACAGCTGCAGGTCTGTGCAGGTCCGGCGGGTCTCGACTATTTCGCGTCGATAAATTGAACGAGGCGACGAAACGAGCGAGATCCACATTGTAGCAGAACGTACAGGGATGGTAGGAAGAAGAAAGGTGGATCGATTATCACCCACCCAAACCTTTCTTTAGATATATAGTTATATTTGTATATAGCAAGTGTATATAATCATTTCCTCACCACATGGTACATTGGAATATGTTTTATGTAAGGTTGCCGTGATGTCGTTGGAGGCTACAACTAAAGCTATCAATTTTGGCCATGGACAACACGTGCAGAATTAAATGTATTCAAGTATATATTTATGCAGGTATGTGTGGATAAATGGCTTGAATGTAAAATCGGGTCGTGAGTGAATCACTTCCGAGTGTCATGTTTGAAATTTAGTCAATTCGTCTTTTTGTAAGGTGGAAAAGTTATTTGGATGGATGAATTATTGTTGGATTTTTCGTTTTGTTTCAAATATGAATTTGGTGATTTATCAGTTTGGTTTTTTTTGGGGAGGATTTGATTTGTGAAGGAGTGGAAATATTTTTTTGCGTGGAGTTGATGGTTGTTTGGAAATAAGAGAGATTGTTGAATTGTAAAATTGGGTTGATAAAATGTGAGGATTTTTTTTTGTGGTGTTTTAGCTCAGGTTATTTAAAATGCAGAGTGGAGTAGATAATAGTGGGGATAATTATGGTTGAGGATGAAGAAAGGGATGATAATTTGAGGCGTTGTGGAAATAATTTAGTGGGAAATACGTTGTGAATATTAATTTTTTATGATAACAATGAGGGATAGTGAATATTATTTTCATGGTTTTGTTTACTTTGAATTTCACGATTGTAAAGAACTGTACAAGAGATGCCATTTTTTATTGCAAATTGGAATATGGAATTGTTAATTATTGAAATCAATTTGAATAATTTGAAAAAGTAAAGAAAATAAATTAAATAATTTGAACTTTTTGTATATTTAAATTTTTATATGAACATAAAAATAAAAATAAAAACAATTTTTCAATTAGTCAAACAACTTTCTTCATTTTATCAGTCATCAACACAAATTATTAATAAAAAAATGAAAATTCTTCTTTCATTACAATAAATAATACAAAATAAATAATACTTCTATATCCTATACTTAAAATTTCTCTCATCTATGATTGGCCATACAGAGAATTGTAAGTATATATTATTAAAGTTGTTCTTCATCGATAATAAAAATTGGTATAATAAAGATAATAATACAGAAATTCCAAGAATAATTGTACACAGTAAGAATTCATCTACCACAAACCTATAACATTTTATTTCATTTCTCGTATTTCATGTTGGGAGAATGAAAGTTCAGATCTTTGAGTAGACGTTCGTTAGAAGTTAAACATAAATTTAATTATTTGCTGTCATTTATTTATTTATTTATTTTTTTCTTCCACTTCTTTCCCAGTGTAATAAATTAGCTATCAGGAATGTCTTATCTATTTGCACTGGGCCACAAGATGGTTGAAATTGCGTTCTTTTTCCAACTCTCTCAATCCGAATCTTGATAATAAAGCAAAACAGAAAGAAAAAAATAATTGAAAAGACTGGAAAAGAAAAAGTATTAAATTACTTTTTTCCATAATGGCTTTTCATGTATATCCAGTTGCACTACTGTATAAAATGACCTTCTGCTATCTCCACTATTTATTTATTCTCTGATTTATTTCTTATTTTCTTTATTTTGTACCGTTCAACTTTTTTTTACATTCTTGAACAACTTGATGAGCAAAAAATTCTTGTGAATTTATATCTGCATTTATTTTTTCATAAAAGATAATTTAAAATTTTTTAAAATGAGATAAATGTTTATGAATCCAAATAATAAAGAGTCAATTCGAATTTTATTGTAAAGTCTTTGTGTTATTGGTCAAATAATGTTTGAAAATCTTCAACTATACAATCGTATGTCACCTACTGTTATTCTCAAGCACTAAAAGCTGCTACATAACAAAAAAAAAAGAGAAAAAAATAGAAAAAAATGAAAGAATCTTACACCATAACACTGGAAGCTTTTGTGTATCTTCCTATCTACCCATATCATCTGCCATCAAGAAAATTTCCTCTACATACCTACACCTATATGTCCCAACGCTCGTTTTATTTATAGACTTACGCGCCTGGCATGCAACCCCATTCGTGTCTCGATTCTCTAACGTAGGTCGTGCTTGCTATTACGTCAGAGCAAAAATATAAGAACATCCAAGAGAGTGGGGAAAGAAGAATTGAAAAGTAATCAAAGGCGCGTCGAGAATGAGTAGAAAAATATTGTGAAGGAGCGTTAGAGAAAATGAGAATGTCAATTGGTTTTGAAGAGTCAAGCGAACTGACAGAAGAAAAAAAAAATAGCAAACAAAATGGAATACATATAGAATAGAGTTTGGAAATAAGTAAATAAGAAATGAATGTATGGAAGATAAAAGTTAAATATTTATGGATAAGTTGGAAATTGGTAGGAATTTTCTAGACATTGACATGAATAAATTAAAAATTGTTCTAAGTAAGGAACTCTCAGTGCTTTTGTTTTCTTAAAAAGCATTAGTGTCTTTGTAAAATTTTTTTTAAAGATTTGTTGCATTAAAAACAGAATGAACATAATCTTCATTTTTATTATTTTCAATACTTCATTTCAATAATAGTTTGAGTTCTATTTTAAAGGAAATTATAATATTCAAATATTTTCTTTCCTCTGCTTTTATATCGTGTTTGGATAAGATTATTTTTCATATATGATTGCAATTTTTTTTAGGATTATTTTCCTATACCAACGACAGGAAATAGATGGATTTGAGATTGTTATTTGAACCTATCCAACAATTTTTCTGTTTATGTTCACTGATCAAATTTAAAATCTGGAAAAGAAAAGTCAATATATATTTTTCTCACGAGAGTTAGGAAATGTAGTTATTTGTTGATATAGCAAACAAATTTGCTCTGAACGAGAAAAATAATGTTCTTTATTTTTTTTTTCTCTTTCCATCATCTAGAACGAGTTGTTATATCGTGAACGAAAGTGAATTGATTCCCCATTGGATCCGATGTTTTCCAATGAAAAATGTATGAATTTTTTTCTAGCCAAATTGATGGAAACTTGATAAATATAAAAATGATAAATAGAAATTTATTCAACGTCTTTCATATTGTTTCTTTCATAATTCAATATAAGAAATCCCAGCCAGCAATAATTCATAAAATTCATCAACAAATTTTGCAATGTGATAAACTAATGCATAATAATAATTTAATACGCAACGTAATCATCCAACTGGAATAAAATAAATATAATAATTTTCAAACATAAAATAATGATATAATTATCAATAATATTATCCTCGTTCAAATAAATACAAAACAATTTACAATAGATTAGTAAATAATTTCCAATTAATTATCACGACGCATTTCCAAATGCAAAACATATTGTTAAAACTCATTATAACATTTCCGAGTCACTGATAATAAATTAATATCCAACAACTCAATTATATATTCAGCAACATTGAATGACAAATTAATAATTGAATTGGGCGTAAACAATTGCAAATTTAATTCACCATGCACAATTTATCCCGAAAATAATAATCAAATTCAATAATGCACATAATTACAAAATAACAATCGAATTATCAGTAACAATTTAAATAAATCCTTAAACAAATTGCAATAAAAATTGAAACATGTTCAACAGTGTTGGTTTATTAGAGCTGATAAAAATTTTCTAGATATTTGTGTGTATGTGATAAACTTCGAACAACATTGTTATGTCTGTGGATGATACTTAAATTTTTTTATTCTATTTTTTCCGTATTCGACCGTCGATAACTATCGCAAGCACAAAAAGGGTTATCGATTGGAATTGTGTGGGCAACACGAACGTTAATAACGTAATTTTATATGAGTAAGTGCACAGAGGGCAAAAGGAGAAGCAACATTATGGACGAGAAGAAAAGAGGGTAAAGAGAGAGTGAGAGAGGAACAAGTTTCCAAACGTTTTGTATCGATTGTATCCACGCTCGGGTGTAAAAATATTACTCCAAGGCGACGTGACGACGCGACTATTTTTCGCAGTGCCATTTTTTTGTGTCCATTTCATTTTCTTTTTATTTTCTATTTCTTCTACTCTTTTTCTCCCTTGAAAATGTATAAAGCTTTAGAAATATTATTGTCGTCCATTATATCTTTTTCTATGTGTTCTCAGAATAATGTACTTTGTAATTCTTCAATTATGATATTTATTATATGTGAACAAAACTGTAAATGGCGTGGGAATTTTTTTGAAAATATATTGAGAGAAGATTGGGCTATAATTTATTTTTTCTAACAAAAAAGTTTTAGTGTTTTTAAATTGAAATAACTAATTAACGGTCAATGATACGGTGAAAAGTGTCTGGTTAACAAATACTCGTCTTTTCAAGACGAAGATTTTTGATTTTTAATTATTAAAATATGTCGGTTAGTTTTTGAGATAATTAGAAATTGATATCTCAAGATTTTCCTTCCATCGTCTAAACTTTGTCTAAACTGATTATCCCACGGATCACATATCCCTCATTAAATCCTAAACTAATGAAGATCCGTTAGAAATTCAAAAACGATAATTTTCATTTTGAAACAACGAAAATGTTTTGTATAAAACAATTTTCTCCTATCCCTCACCATTCAACAACAATTTCCAGTTAAAAAACCAAATCTTTCATACTAAATATTCCACTTGAACAAACTATCCAAACACCAACATATTCTTTCATTATATCTACCAATAAATATCACAATCACAACATTCCCAACGCAAAAATATTCTTTTCTATTTCACACAAACTATTCCCAATCCATAGTGAACAATAAACAATTTAACAAATATTTTTATTGCAACAATTAAACCACAAAACATCAGACATCTAATTCCCCCTTGTCTCAACATTTCTTCTTCCCCTCATTTTCTTTTTTCCTTCTTTTTTTTTTACTATTCATCCTTTCTTTTTTTTTCCTCCTTCCAGCTTCAAGAACTCTCAGTCGGGTTGTTCAAAGGCAACGGGATCACAAGTGCCATTAATTAGTCCCAGCCCCACGAGAATTATTGAAGTCGTAGTCGTCGTTGTCATCATTGTTGTTGTTATATAGACTTGGACATAGAAAGTGTCTCAAGTTACGTGGACCAACGTGGTCTGCTTGTTGTCTTGCACATTCCGTTAGCCACAATCCAACCTTGGTAATGCGTTCATCACTAACAATACCACCTATACCAACCACATCGTAATTGACACACGGATGAGTTGTCTCCTTCATTTTACGAATGAATTCAGCCACTTTATTGCATGCTGGTATCTTTCCTGATGCTTTTTCATCACCCAATGGCAATTGTACACGACCAGTTTTATCTTCCCTCATCATTTTCACCCTCCTTGATTCTTCATGACACTCACATATCCCTTGGAAAATACTTTTCAGACCTGAGTGTATCTGGTGGTGGTGGTGATGCTGCTTTTGCTCATGCTTCTGCTTCTGCTTCTCCATCGTGTCAACGACCATGTGCTGCTTCTTTCTCTCCTTGACTTCCACGACCTCATTCACCATCGCTCGAAATTTCTCAACGTCTACAGCTTTGCTACCCTCACCAACCCCCATGGCACCGCCCACCTGAACGTTATTAGTTTTCCGAAGTGAGAAATCGATTAAAAAACTTTTTGACATTTAACCAAAACTTTTGAGAGGTGAGTTCCGTTTTTTTTGTTTTCGTTGGTAGTAAACGTTGAAGTTTTTGATTAATGTAAAATAAATTTACGTAGTGTAAAGGAAGGCAATGTGAATGGTTGAAAATACATTATTGGTTTTTTACGTTTCTAGAATTTCGTTGAACGTGGTAGGAATTTATAAGTGAAATTAAGTGATGTGTTACGCAGACACATTGATGAAGAATTTCATTCATTTAAATTTAACTAAAGCATTCAATAGAGTTTATTGAACAACAATATAAAAAACATTGTCAATAATTTCCTGCCATAATCAACGAAAAAAATATTTTGCACGACTATTTGTCCAACTTAAAACCGAAAGCAGACTCAATAAAATTGTTCCGTCTAATCAATCAAATAAGATTTAAATATCCAATTGACTGAATAGTGAAAGAACAATTAATTATTTATAAAAAAAAAATTGAATGTTCATTATTTGCAACATTCATTACGTTCTTTCCACTGAACATACTTGATCGCATGTTGAACTTTTGCTAACATTCGTCCTTAGTTCAATGTTAATATCATCATCGACAAATTCATGTCCTGATATTCCATCTGTCACTTTCGCTTCAGCTGAACTATCAAATGCAATTGAAATTGATTCCTGAAGATCACTTGAGCCTTCATAAATTTTATTAATGATGGCATTATCATCCATCTCTCTTGTATCATCAAAGTCTTCGTTTGTGTTATCATAACTTCCATCATCAACTGTCGTAAGTTCTTCCATGATGAATTTTATGCTTGTTCCATCATCCACCAGTGGCTCATGTTCTTTCTTCGTAATATCATTCACACTCGAAGTACTTTCACATTTAATATTATCATCAATGGTTTTATCGTCACTAACCATCGTCGTCCAATATTCACTTGATTCATCGAAAATCAATTCATCAAAACTTTTACTTGTCTGTAAAATAAAACAAGAAAGAAACTAAGTTAGAGTTTCACATAAAAATGATTTTTTATTATTCCTATCTTTTTATCTTTCAATCCTTCTTTATTTCTTCCTTTTTTTATTCCAATATGTAACGGCTGATGGCGACCATTCACCTCATGAGTGCAAACAGATTTTGAATCCTCTATCGAGATTGAACAAGTGGAAAGAAACTTTTCCTCTTTGTTGAACGACGACAACGACGACAACGACGATGATGCTGATGATGATGATGATTGAATCAACTTTGGAGATTCAGAAACATTTTCAATATTCTGTGATGATGGAGTTTCAATTGGGTTTAATTGTTCGCTTGAACAATCAAGCTTGGCTAAATATCCATAGATATTTAAAAATGTTTTCAATGGTATCATTGCAGAACCACCGTCAGGTTCATCAGTGAATAATTCACACACTCTGATCATAGTTTCCAATAAATTCTGTTCAAGATAGAAATAAAGACATGAGACGTAGTCATCTTTCATACAATTTTCTATAATTAACTGAAACATCATCAGAAAATTCTGTGAATAATTACGTTGCCCTAATAATAAAAAAAACACGAGAAAAAATAACAGAAGAAGACAAATCCAGCATTCTAAATCAAAATCAATAATAAAAAACAAGTAAATAAGAATGGGATTCTCATTCTCAATTCCAACAGTTCATGTCCCTAAATTGATACATAAATATCAACACTAAATAAATATTTCCCCCAATGCAGAGATCATTGTCTGAATAATCTAAAATAAATCACAACTTCTTCACCTCACCAAAGTGTCTTACATTACTGATCAGTCCACAGGCAACCGCTAAAAACCGATAAAGATCCAACTCGTAATGTTTGTCGTCATTTAAAAGATGACCTATCATCAGAATCTGATAGAGAACGGTTTCAGAAAGAACGATGCCCTGCCAACTGTCGAGAAGGGTCTTCAAGGTTACTTTATTGTGGATGCTAGTAATAGCAGTGTTGGTGTTGCTACCAATATTTGTACGACCCAATTGATTGAAAAGGGTCTTCAGGTATCTTGGGGTCAGTCCCGTGGGATGATCGAAAGGTGGATACTCGAAACGTTCCTGTTAGAAAAAAAAATTTAACATTGGAGAAAGAGAAAAAAGAAAAAAATATAAATTAAATTTATGACCATTTACATAATTTTTTACTCTAAAAATTGGCCTCAAGAAAGAATAAAAGAGGCAGCACATCAATTTCCATTATCCACCGCACTTAGAACGAGTTAGTAAATATCTTGAAATATAATTTCTCTTATTTTATTTTCTTTCTTTTTTCGATTCTTTGCGTTCTCTCAATATCAATTTTAATAGCAAAATGTCGAGCACGTTTGAAACTTTTAATGGGTGAAGAAAATTGCTATCATTTCTACTTCTTCTGAACTAGAAATATTTTAGTTATTTTATTGAAAGTTGTGGAATTTATTTTTCATTCTTTTGTTTAATTGTACAACAAAGAATTCATTTCTTGAAATTTCTTCAATATCTCGACTCGATTTTGACATAATTAAAATACAATTACTGAGAAAAAATTCTCTAAACCCATAGGAAAATGCCAAATGGAACTTCCTGATGAGTTTTTCGTCGTGAA
Source organism: Meteorus cinctellus (assembly GCA_030523045.1). NCBI lineage: Eukaryota > Metazoa > Arthropoda > Insecta > Hymenoptera > Braconidae > Meteorus > Meteorus cinctellus. Next base: position 38,134 of record JAPYZF010000390.1, read on the forward strand.
ATAAAATATACGACATCAGTTATCAACCCCTTAATCAATTCCTTTGTCTTCTATCCAATCAAAACAAACCGTTATTCCTAAAAAATCATACAAACTTCATTATCTCAAGAACTATCCGAGATATTTCAAAAATTCAAAATCCCAATTATTCCTCCCAACAAAACGAACATTTTTTGTCTCTACACTTTTCATCATGTCATCAACCATTCACTAAATAATACCCAGATAAACAACTAAATTATCTATAAAAATCAATTTTTCTAACCTAAAAACGAATAAACCAACACATTCTCAAGTCCATATAAAAATCTCCTGCCCAAAACACTAATAACCTCTCAAAAACGTAAATAAAAGAAAAAAAACCTTGAAACGCTCACCAATCTCGCAGACCCAACAAAAAAAAAGCCCCACCAAAAAACATCTCCAACCCATTTCCTTCTCCAATTCTTTTTTCTTCTCATTTCTCAATTAAATATTTCTACCTTGACTGGTGGCACTTCGCCATTGGCAAGGGCACGAAAGTAAGCTGACGTCCATCGTAACAAATCATAGGGTTGAGTACGTATAGCGGCTTTCGCAAATGCTTTAAGAATATGAGGAAATGTCACTGGTATGTTTATCTGCTCAGCGCAGTATATTTCCTCAACCGACTCAACCGGCATATTTTTCTTTTCTCTTTATTTTAATTTTTTTTTCTTCCCCTCACGCACACTAAGATACGTCTCACGATGATCACAAGATGCGCAGCGACGGCATAAAGTCAGTTATATTGATATAGCAGTGAAACCTCTTTATATTTATTCACTTTTTAATTTTTTTTCTTCTTCTCTTCACGATAACCTCTTCTGCATATGACACATTTATATATTCATTAAGCGCATTGGATTTATGGACTCGTTGGTGACATACAGGTCACGTTTCATGAAAGTAACTACTACACCTTGAAACGAATTGAATGAAAAAAAAAAAATGAATGGCGCTTGTCGCACACGTAGAAAGCCTTGAACTTATAATGATACAAAAATAAATTCCTTCTATAATTAATCGTTTATTTATAAATAAATAAAAATTGTATGGGCTGTGGATGTCTTGCGTCACACTGACACACCCATTAATATTATCATTTCATTGTATATTTATTAGAAATTATCTATAGAAAATATCCAAGAAAAAAAAAATGTTTCATTCTTCATATATAAAAATGAGTTGATGTATTGGATCGTAACTTGTTGACAAATAATTGAAGTGTAGTCATATATGGTGTTTTTTTGATTCGTCAGAATCTGCTCTACAAATTCGTTTATATATGTCTATGTCTATGACGCACTTGGTGACTGTGAGAGCATTTGAAACATAATAATGTTATATACAAAGTGCATAAATATAAATCTATCAAGCTGGCCCATTTTCGTCCACGTTATTTTTCATATACAAATATTCTTCATTGATCCACTCGTCTCTGAGAATGTATATGCAAACATCAATGTGTACGTAAATGAAATGCGCGGGCGTGAAAGTCGAACACTTCAATATACATCAAATAACGTTTTAAAACGAATATATATACGTAAATTCAAACACACATGTATACAATGATCCAAGAGGCGTTTTTTTTTCTCTTCTCATACAATCAACAACTCTATATGAACAGTTACGTAAATTGATAAATATGTATGAGATCGATTTTGACAGAATAAATCCCATGTGAATTAAATAAAAATTATTTTAAATGAAATATAAATTTACTTTTTTATATAAAATTCAATCATTAAAAATAACAAATTTAATATGCATTTGTAAATGTAATAACGGAAATAGAATGAAGGAAAAAATTTCATTCATAGTTGGTATTGAAAAAAATAAATATAAAATTGGGCTTGTCAGTCATGAAATAATTCTGCCGTATGCCAGCTTGTTTATTATACATACGAACATGTATGTAATGCTGCATCACTTGAAAAAAAAACTCTGCGTCCATATGCACAGATGCGCACGAATGTTGTATATACATTCAGTGATATGATGATGGCTGATGGAAATTTCACAAGTGCCCACAATATTGAATCTCACAAAATGGCCCTCGTCATCGCATTGCGCACGATATGGAAATTGATATGCAATGCTCGACGAGATAGATAGAGATATGTGCATTTGATGTGGAGAGAAATTTTTATTTGCTAGATAAAAAGATGATATTTTGGAATATTTTCCTCTTCTGCACATTCAGCAAAACCATCAAATTTGTTCATTTTTTATTACTTATGTTTTAGTTGGATAATTATTTCTGACATACTTTTTTTCAATTAAATATTAATATTATAATTTGTTTATTCAATACGAAAAAGAAAAATTGATAATGATGGATATATATTAAAAAAGAAAAATGAAAACTGTTCAAAAATTAAATAAAAATATGACAATTGAAATATTTCTCTCGTTTCTTTATACTTTTAAGATTTCACTACTTTTTTTACATTTCATATCATCGACCTTCGAATTTTTTCGACGATATTAAATCTGCACAATACTGAAACGATTCATGCTTCAATGAATGAATAAAAATTCATTCACTGGAAAATTTTAAACTCAAACAGATAGAAATAAATATTTTTATAAAAGGAAAACCAAAAATTCTTTCCACAAAAAATAAAAAATTATTCCATAGTATTTGTCACAGCTTTAATATTTCATTGACCCAACAATGAACTATTAAATCCATTAAATAAAATTCTGACAGTTCATTAAATAAAATTGATCGATTTACACCACCAAAATACAGAAGAACAAAAAATAAGAAATAAAAATCTCCCTTTTCATTCTTCTCAAATATTTTCCCGCAATTATTTCCACCAAATAAAATCCAATAACTATCTAAAAATTCCCATCCCTCACAACAAACTTCAAATTTAATTACTGCAAAAGAAACCCCCAGAGAATCAAAAAAATTAATAATAACAAAAACATATTCTGATGGCGAGTGCTCATAATATTCACATAATAAGCGCTCTGTTGTTGAATGTCAAGAGGGTGCAGTTATGCAGTCTGTGGTACACGCGACTAGGAAGTGCCACTCGCGTTTCTCTCTACCGCAATTAAATATATATATATATATCCACATCTGTATCCATACATACACAGACAAAGAAGCAAACAGGAGGGACGAAAAAGGCGTTGCCTTGTCAAGGAGAAAGACGAAACTATAGAACTGGCGAGACCGCACTTCTATACAAGCGTCGAGAGTCCATGCAGAAGAGGAATAGAAGGAGCAGAAAAGGTGCACGCGGGATGGAATATTGAACACGTCAGAAAAAAAAAATAATAACAAGAAAGAAAAGAGGATTAGTACACTCAAAATAAAGTGGAAAGAACAAAACGCAATTAATACACAAAATTTGTTTTTCTTCACACATATAAAAATAATCTATTAAATAATATTTTTCTGTTTCACATCTTCCAATCATGCATATTTAAATAATTATATATCACAGTATAAAAAAATTGTAAGACTTGAATTTTTATTGCTACATTTTCAATGATGGAAAGAAGTAAAAATATTTGATGGTAAAAAAAAATTCAACAGATATGTGTAAAGGGTTTTATTTTTTTTTTGTGTTTGAGTGAGTGTGCAATTGTGAGAAGAAGAAAAAGATCTCAAGACATGGCAATTATATTGCAGTGGAGAAAAAAAATTTAAGATGTTGCATCTCTTCAAGGACTACTGAAGTTTAAGTGGAGGCCAACGACGGCGACGATGATGACGAGAGAGAGTTGGCCAAGTGCATGGCAATTAGACTTGCAAAATTCTATCTTCGTTGAATTGAAGAGAGATGATGTACTTGAATGAGCTTTCGTGGTGGAATAATTAGTGTAGACTTGATCTATATTATCTGTAGATAAATTTTCAATGAAATAAATTTTTATTTCAAGCAGTTCAATTGTTCATATATTTCATTGTTTTACAGGATGTTAATTATATTATTAATTTTACATTCCAAATTGAATTTATCAAAGAGATTTTAATATCAATTCTGCGGTATAATTTAATAAATGAATTTATTATAGAAAATTGATGAATTTCTCTTGATTAATTTTAATATAAAATATTGGATAGGGTAAATGGAGAAATGAATTGCAAGAGTTGATATTCCGAAAAGGGAAACAATGTAATGGAAATTAATGAATTTGAATTGTTTGTCTAATCAATAAAATATTTTCTTTCAACATTATCCAATTATAATCATAAAATAAACTGAGCATTTTTTTTATCCAATAAAACAGAATAATCAAATTAACTACTTTGTGTAATACAATAGAACAAAAGAATTTTCAGAAAAATAATTCATCGAATATCTCATCCATTCAAATATTTGAATATTTCCCAATAAACTTTTTTATCATAAAAAAAAACATTACAAAAATTCTCAAAGCTAACAATACGAACACATATAACGTACGACTTTACGACAATCCACTTTTTAACTTTTCATGCCCAATTTTCATTTGTCTTCATTACAAAAGAATAAAAAAAAAAATTCACCACACAGTGACACACAAAACAAAAATTTCCATTGTCATGAATAAAAAAATATAAAAATATTCGCAAATTTTTGAAGCGAATAATTCCTCCCCCCCTCCCAACTCACCCCATACTTAATTGAACATGGAAATAAAAAAAAAAAGGGAGGAAGACGAAACGAAGCAGAGAAGAAATTCCAAAAAGAAATATTTCCTTTTTGACAATATAATAACACACCCGTCACATTTCCTCCAATTTTTTTCCCTCCATATTTTTTTATAATACATTTTCTTTTTTTATTCTTTATCATCTCTTTCCTCCATGTAACTCCATTGATATGCTCGCAGTTTCTTCATTTTTATTTGATAAATAACACGCACTCGCCTCGTCGACACAAAGTCACGATATATTCATTGCATGTAGGTAAAAATATATTCACACACACACACACACGTAAAACCCCATACATATATATACATATTCGTACAATGAGTATGTAGGACACGTCTTGCCATCGCTCATGCACCTGCCCTCTTCCCAGAGGGAAATAGGTTACAATTAAAAAAGAAAAAAAAATCCTGCAAGAAAAATATTACTTAATATTACTTTTTCACTGTAATAATAAATAACTTCATAAATAAAATATAAATAAAATATGAATAAAATAAATAAAATGTAAATATTGATCTTCCTACAGCCCTTCACCCTCTTTAATTATTCATACATTTATTTAAAATATTAATCTGCCATATGAGTAATCTAAATTTTATTCGCAAGCAGAAGAAAAATTATTGAGGAAATAACAATTCTATTTTTAACTGTATTTATTGTTGCCCACGCATTTTTGTTAATCTCTCATTAATTATCCATTAAAAGTAAACTTATGGATATTTATTTAAATAAAAAATTAAAGGTTCGCACAATTCTCTAAACTATTTAAATTCTCTCCAACTATAAATTCTGATAATTCCAATAGCAGAAGCTACAAAAGTATAAATAAAATAAAACAAAAAAAAATATCAAACACAAATTTTATAATTTCTAATTTCTGCAAAATATAAAAAGCTTTTACCTCAATTCCCATGACCCCCTTCATAATTATCTGCAGCAATATGTGTCATTAAAACTTTGTCTTGTTTAATTTTCTCGGTACATGTACTCGATGACAAAAACTAAAATAAAATAAAAAACTATTCAACTCGTTTTATAACTATTTTCATCATTCCTTTTCTATTTCATCATATTACAAATTTCCAAAGCGATATGAAATATTTGAATAGAAGAAAAAAAAAAGTAAAGCGCACAGTAGATCAAAGAAGAGGGTGGAACCTCAATAAATAGGCAGGTGGAAGATGCCAAGTCAAAGTGAAAAGAAAATCTATATGAAAAAATATATATACATCTACAAGACCATAACTATAAATATAAAGACATAGAACAGACGAAATAGAGAAACGTTGTAAAGCCCAATGGTGAAGAAAAGAAAATGCGAACGGGGTGAACGCAAAGGGAAAATAAATAAAAAAAAAAAAATAAAATAGGACGGAAGAAAGGTTATATAGAGTTAAAGTAATGGCGACGAGACTGTGGTTTCACGCTACTTCGCACCATTCCCTATTTTTCATTTTCATTTATTTATTTACTTTATTTCTTTCCATTTGGTTTTCTCTCCTCAATTTCAAAGTCTATTTTTTTCTCCACCTCATTCATTTATTTATATACTTATTTTGGTTTACATTTTACACTCACATTCTTCCTTATATATATTTTCTCGTTTTTTTTCTCTCTCTTTTTTTGTTTTAGCTATTCGCGTTTCCTAGCAGTATTCTCAACCTTTCACCACTGTCAGATAATACTTTTCCACTATGCCAACGAATTAACTCACTAAATCCGCGTAGTAAATACACAAACAATCCTCACACAATATAAAAAAAAAATGCTTCACTCGTTAATGGCTTTCGTTACTGTTCATTATATCTTATGTTCATTCATGTTTATATCCAACTGGTTTTTATATTTACATCGGATTATTTTTAAATCGTATTATTACTTTCAGTTTCAAAAAAGAGAAAAAATGAAAAGACATTGCAAAAATTATTTGTAGACAACTCGATTGTTGTTAGTGATAAATTTGTCATTTTATCGATTTTAAAATAAAGTTTTATCATTAATGTGTACATTCATAATGATGTAAGGAAAAAAAATAAAAATTAATCATTAAAACTTTCTTTAGTTTCTTGGATTATTTTTATTGATGGATTCAATAGGGTGTGGCTCTCCAAGACTTCAATTGATCAATAATTTATTTTATAATCTTCCATTGAATGAATTAAAATAACAAATATAAATCAAAGCGACGAATTTAAACCAGCATTTCCTTATTATCTCATTCCTTAGAATTTAATAAGATAGACAATAAATAAAGACAGAAATAAAGTTGAAAATTAAAACACTGATAAATGAAATGGAAAAAATTCATATTTGAATTCGATCAAATAATGTAATAAAACGAAAATAACAAAAGAGATTGGACAATATTCCCACGGCGATTATAATTTTCTCGTTTACGATATGGAAAAGCTTCAGACAGCTCAAAAGAGAATAAGAGAATAAAAAAAATGCCCCTCAATCGTTCGTGTACAAATATATAAAAGTTATGAGAGTGAATACGTGTGTAACAGTACGACAGTCTAGAAAACTTTTCCTATTATTTATTTCTCATATGATCGAGACGAGATAGAAATGTAGGAAAAATTTTACATTTATCGTACACAATCATCCATAAAAAAAAACATTCTGCAATAACAATTCATCCAACGAATTGTCCGTTGCATATATTTTTATCTACACATTCATTTATTTTTCTATTTGTATAGAAATGTATCGTTGCACAATGCAAAACAGTCTTCAAATAAAATCAATAAAGCAAAAACAGAAGCGAAGAAAATAACAAAAATAAATAAATAAAGTACAGAAATAATAATGTCGTTGAGAAGAAAACGGCGACGACATTCGGTCGGAGGATCAAATTCATTATTTACTCGTAGCCTTGTCAACTTGTTCTACATCACTCATAATAAATAAAATAAAATAGAAAAAAAAAATATAAACGAGATTGAAATTGATCTGCGTCAATCATTTTATTTTCACAATCAACGAACGTATTTAATTAAACACACGATCGATAAGGTCAAATCACAGTGAAGTATATAATTATATTCTACAAGAAATCAGAAAAACAAAACAGAAGAAACGAGATAAGAGAAAAAAAAAATCTTGTTGGCATTGATCAGCTGAAGGTAATGAATTAATACCAATAAATAGAAGAATTAAGAAAATTGCTATGATGAATGAAAGAAAAATTAATTAAATGAGAAAATAAGAAAAATAATATAAAAAGGAGTTGAAAACAAAAAATGTGATGAGCTTGTGAACGCCAATTGGTCAATTTATTGAACCAATGAATCAATAAATTAATTATCCGAATGGCGAACTCACTTGCGCATACAATTCAACACTGTTATAATTGGTGATAAACTCTTAAAAATGAGAATGAGAGTGCGAAAAAAAAAACAACGGTAAAAATTGGAATCAGTGGGGTGATAACGCAACTTGGCACGAGTACACTTCAATTATTTACTTTCAATCGCTTCATGTGGTGCACCCCAGCAGGTTCATCACATTTATCAACTATTTCATTCACCTTTTCTTTTTTTTTTCATCATTGAGACAGAAAAAGAAATAATTAATTTTATTGATTCGAACTCTGACTTTTTTTTAAATTCATTTCCAATTGTATATTCATATTTCCAATTCAAGCAAAATTATTTTGATGATTAAAATGAAAGAAAATATTTAACCATACAAAAATAAAGGAAAATCCCCCAACGTAAATCATTTTAATGTCAATTCTTTTCATTTTATTTTAATAACCAAAAAATACATAAATAAACATTTGCGCAATTCCACATCCTCCCTTTCAAATCACCATTTTTCAATCAATAATATTTCCACCCATCCACAATCAAAAGAAATCTCACCCCTCACAAAATTCCCCCTCAAAAAAAAAATCAATATCAAAAGCTTTCATATTCTCTGACAAAACATTGATTGCCTATTTATTATTTCCCATCCACTCGTAAAATTCTACATTCAGTTGCGCTCAACAAATGTTTATATTGTCATTGTACAGAACTACCAACACTAAACCACAAACAAATGAATGAAAAAAAAATAATAATAAAACAATGCCAATAAAATACAAAAACTTTCCAAAGAGTGTATTATTCTTTTAATCAATTGTACTACCAATAAATAAATACAAACGTAATGATATACACAAATAGAATCACTTTATATAATTATTTCTCTTTTATCATACCAAACGGTACGACAATAGTCATTAATGCCGTTTATAAACCGAACATGAAATAAAACTTGAATTATTACTTCACAATATCATCCGACCTACCACATTCAAAACCCACACACTAACTATTATATCTATACAAAACAATATTTGTGTCCACATATGTCCCAGTTAAAGCCCGGAAATCCATACGTAGTTTTGCAGACAATCCACACCCAGGAATTATTACCAACCCTGTACAGAATTTTCCACCACACAGTTTTCCATGTATTATTCTACATCCATAAATGAATTCATGTATGCGTAAACATTTTCCCTCAGCTCATTAGTATCATACCAAATCCCTCTGGTCAAAATTTCATAATGAAATTAAAATTAATTAAATTATAAAAATTATATTCTAAAGAAAAAATGATTTGGACTGACAATTGTGTTTGAGGGATAATTCATTTCAAACGCTCAAAAGCTCCCTTCTTTTATCCGATTTTTCCATTAGTGTATTTATCTACTTGGGGACATTAACAAAAGAGAAATGAGTGTAGCACACCCTTAGGAATATTCCCCGCATTTTTTCATCCCCCAAATCGCTTATTGATGTAGAAAATTTGATAATTTCCAAATACCTCAAAATTCATCAAAAACCTATCACCAAAATTATAAAGATAAAAATTAAAAGTTTAAATAATATCAAAAAATCGCTAGTTCCTGCCATAGCTCACACATTGATAACCAACTTCCCGAAAATTTCATCCCAATCATACAATAAATACTCAAGATATCGCATCCGCCATTGAAACAAAACAAAAACTTCCAAACAAAAACTCCTCACAAGTTCGCACACGTTCAAACCCAACATCACAACAACCACAAAAACTCTCACAATTCCTAAAATTCCAACATAAATTCCATCACACATACTCTCAAGACATCAAACATCACAAAAATTCATCAAAAAAAAAGAAACACAACACAATTTCCAGAAAAATTCTCTATCTCTCTCAAACTTTTTCTCCATTTATCTATAAAAATTTAATCCAATTTCCCATTCATTATTTTACATTTTATTTCATATTAAATTTCAAATTGACACGAGTTTCTTGTGTGCATACTCGAAGCTTTTGTACGTTAGTCATTAAAGTTGGTTGCAATCACAATGTTTCGTGAAGTGTTTGCCGTTGAACGACATATCCACTACACTCTGTGTGGTTTACCCTCGACACAAAATTCGAGGGTTGTTAGTGCGCCAGAAAAGAATATATATATATATATATATATATATATATATATATATATGCCATTGGGGGTTTGTACGAATTCATCGTGACGTCACCCAACAGGCAAGATACATTCATATATGTATACAAGGGAAAATGTTTCCTCCCTTTTCTGTGATACAGTATGCTATGGCCATCTGGTATAGTAGCCCTACCATCCACATTTATACACTAAGAACACACAGACCTCATGTCACGTTCTGGGCCTTTTCCCTTCGATGTAAATCCGCGTACTGTGGCGCCAGTACAATAGTCCTCAACGTTCCAGTGGCATATAAAGAATTACACGAGCCAAACGATAGAGAGAAAAAAAAACAAGTGAAGAAAGAGAAGAGAGAAAAAAAAAATTGAAGGAGAAAAATAAAATAAATGTTTTAGTCCCCCATGGGGGATCTTTTTTTTTTTTATTTGAACAACGTTATGGAATGACTTTGTATGCGTGTGAGTATAAATATGTGAAACAAGCTCATGCACGTTGGATTGACAAAGATGAGAAATAATAGAGGGAGGGAGTTGTAATCTTTATGGAGATAAGATTAAAGATCTTTCAGGAGAAAAATATAAAGAAGAAAGGAAAGAGCAATGAATGTGAAGATAAAAAAAAATTATGTCTTGTTTTTTTTATGAGAATGTATATTTATATGTTTTTATTATTGTGGTTTGAGTTTAGTTGTTTATTGATAAAGTGGAAGGAAGAAAATGAAAATGTTATGAAGATGATAATTTGAATTTAATGAAAAATTCAAATTTTGTGATATATTTTTTTAGTTTTACTCTAAATTTGATATTTCAGTAGATGAATGCTCAAAATAATTATCACGATGATCAATTTTAGGGAATTATTAGAAAGACTAAGATAATAAATTGATAAATATTTTATAAAAGTACTCAAAAATAAAAAATAAAGAATGTTAAAATATATTTGATAAGAAATAGTCCTCAATTCATAATAAATATTTAAATTTCAACAAATCCAACAAATCATTCAACAATAATATTGTAACAACAATAAATCCGCGAAAAAACTAAATGAAATAAAACAAAATATTTCAAAAAAAATAGTTTCAAAGACTCCCCAAACAAATCCCCACAATTGCAATAAAAAATGACAAAAAAAAGTAAAAACCCTCTCATAAATTGTAGAAAAGAAAAAGTTGTCACATTTTTATGTTGAACATATATTAATATATTTTATTATCACACACATCAATTTTTTTTCTTCACCTTTTCTCTTTCTCTTTCAATTTTATTCTACATTTAGACGAAGAATAGGTTGAAGAATTTGAAGATGAAACTGGCAATAAATTAAAAGTCGAGAGTGTACGACACAATAAGTTAGATATCCAACGGGCAAACCAGACACGGAATTAACTGAACAATAAATTCGTTAGACTTCTCTCCCTTGCCACCGAATATATGTGCGGGCTATGTGACTGCAACACAAATACATACACACCATCTATACACATATATCAATCTGCATTTATGTATACCATATACATAGATGTGACACATATGCACACACATATCCGAGAGCAAGTTTCCCTGTGCGGTTCCGATTCCGGAATAAAAAAAAAGCGAAAAAAAAAAAATTTATCACCCCGACCTTTCGATCTGGTGTATAGCCACAGCGTGATTGTGACATTTACACATATATATCTGCTACAAACACAAATGCATCGTGTGTGAGAAGCTAATAGTGGGAAAACGCCTCTTGTATTGACCATTTCCGGTGTTCCCGCTATCTCTCAATGAAATAAATAAATATATATAGATATTTTACTATCAAGAAGCGACAGATTTTTATATTTTAGTAATCACTTTCTCTTATTTTCATTTGTTAAGATATTAATACACATGTGGGTAGATTTAATAATTAATTATAATTCATTATGCGTAAGTGGAACAAACAAATATTATGACGAGTTGTGATTTATTTTTATTGTTGAGGTCAATTGAATTTTCAACTAAAACAGTTTGAATAAAGTTCAATATTTATTGAATTGTAAAAGGGGAAAAATAAAATTCAAATGTGAATTTATTTTGTTGCGAATATGTTGGTGAAATAGATAAAAGTTATATTATTTATTGAACCAGTTAAAGTTTAATTTTAGAATAAATTATATTGAGATAGTAAAAAAATGCTTTGGAGAGTTTTAATGACAATTTAAAGTTGAAGATGACAATTAATTTTGTTGAAATCATCTTCAGAATTAATTGTTTAAAGTTTATTCCATGAAATTGGAACACTTTGAGAGGTTATGAAAAAGCTTTGGCATCAATTTGATTATTTCAAAAAAAGAAAAGAAACCAAAAATCATTTCAAAATATATAAAGAATTTAAAATTGCAGTGAAATTCTCACATTCTATTATTTGCAATTGAAGAAAATGTAACACAAAAAATAATATTTTCATGAGGTCAAACGTTACGTTGACTGATGCAAAAAAATGATTCAATTTTTATGAAACGTAAACTTATATAGTCGACGCGCAATGCAATCTGCTTGATTTATTCGTTCAATTCTATATTTTCTCCAACATGCAATTTTAAATCTTCAATTATTTATACAGAAACTACAACAATTTTTTACTGCCACTAAAATTTTATAAGAAATCCCATAGGAATATTTCTAAAACATTTCAATATCTGTAAACAACCAAAAAAACTTCAAAATCATTTAAACAAAATTCCCAACAAATTTATTTTATCTAATCGCATTTTTCTCACAATTTAATTTCCCAAAAAACCTTTTCACTATTCTTAATCAAGAGCTACATAAATAAATAAAACTCCATAATTCATGACTTCATCTAATTCTGTTTCGTAACAATTCAATAAAATTAATTCACCATTTTCTCAATCATTGTCCAATTCCTCAGAGTTTTTCTTTCAAAATTAACTAGTCAATGATAAAAATTAGTTAATAACATACTGAAACGTAATCAAAATCACAAAAATTAATTCTAATAGTTTAATTTCATTTAAAATACACGATTATAAAAAAAAGATAGAAAATAAATGAATAAAACTTGACATAAAATAGATGAATAGTCCAAGCACGTCATTCATTCGATTTCTCGACACGCCGGACGTCTAGAACTACACATAAACACATATCTCTATATATATATACATCTCCATTCACTGCTAATTTACGCACTCGTTCATACGTAACCACACATTCACTCTTATTCCACCGTGAAAGTTATTCAGATTTGTAAATACAAGTTTACATACAGTGAGTCATGTATTAGGTATATAAACATGTAATTGTTCCCATAAAACTAAACTAATTTCTCCAATAACTGGTAATGGAATAAATTAATTTATTAAACTACAAATATATGTAGAATAATTCATAATAAATTTTCATTCAACTCTACACAGTTATTTGTCTCTTTACAATTTTTCTCAGTATGTTATTCCAGAAAAAAATAAATATAAGAATAACGTCGGTATTTTTCTTCAGCCTCAAATTCAACTGATAAAATAAACCATTGGATGACAATGATAGCAATGGACACCTTTTCCCTCCATTGATAAAACATGTTTATATAATTTAATCTCAAAGTCACTGTCCCAATGAAACGAAAAATTCAAAACGATTCACCGAAAATCCCCAAATGAATTCTGACAAATTTAATCCTCATATCTCTAACTAAATTTTAGTGCACAAAAGTTGAAGATGAAAAATAAAAATCGCAACTCTATTATTTGGCATTAGCATCGCAAATAAAGAAATCAAATGAAACCACTCGAAAAGAATCTCCTCACACAATGAAAAATACAAAAAGAAATAACACCAAACTATCTTACTAAATCCAAATGTAAATTTACAAAAGACCCCATACACAACAGATTAAATATATTAGTTTGTTACAATCGCATGTTTATTCGTGTAGTATTCAAAAAAGAAAAAGAACAAATCTTCCAGGGAAAAAAAATAAATGAAAAACCCAAATGACAAAACAAACAAAACAATTCATAAAAAAAATTCAACATTTCAAATAAATCAATTCGATTTAAGCTGCTTCTGTCCGAATAGAATTGCCAGTGCTTTTTTTTTCAAAACACGACACACAACACACAACCTCACACACAAACATACAAAAAACTTCAAAGGAAATTTTTAAACAGCAACAAACAAAAAAAAAAGCTCCTGTATTGGCTTTGAATTGAATGAGAAAAAGATCCGCTCGACTTTACACTTTGTCGAATGAAAAATAGCCCCAGTGAACAGAAAAAAAAAGAAAAAGAAACTGGAGAAGATCGAGAGTAAGAGAGAATCCGTCGTCAACAAATACCGTGCACAAACTTTTATATATCCTATATAAAAACATAACTGAAAAAAAAAAAGTAAAATGAAGATAAAGGAAAAGAAAAAAAGCTAAACGTGGAGCATCAATGTGAGGAACTTCAGTATCCTCCTTATAGAATTTGTAGAGAGTATGGATAGTCGGATATAAAAGAGAACGCACTTATTTCTTTTTGTTCTTCAAGTTTCCCTCTTTTCTTTTTTTTTTGTCATTGAGCCGTGGTCGTGAGTGGGCGTGGTGAATACCGGCAAAAGCCGAGAGTAAATGCACCGACAATGACGACAACACTATGCAAATGTTAAACTTAAAACCATCATGAGAGTAAGAGGAAGTGAGAAGGTCGAGTGAGATCTAAACGAGATGCTACAAACATCCAAACACACAAGGACCCCACTTGCCAATGAGAAATAAAAAAAAGGGGAGTAAAAATATACATTCAAAGGGGGCTGTGTGTATGTGACAAAGGGAAAATGCTTGAATGTGTATGGAAAGTGGTAAAGGGAAATAGAGGACGAAAAAAGAAAAAAAATCAAGACACTTTGATATTATAGGCCTCAGTGCCCTTTTCTAAAAGAATTGATGGGAAAAGAAAAGAGAAAATATTTTGTGAATAGAAAATAATTGTGATTTTTTGACGGGATTTGTTTTTTTTTGAATAGCTCTGATTTTGGTCATCAGGACAAAGATTTTGTCTGCATTTAATATTTCTTTATGGGATTTGATAATAAAAGTCCTTTGTTTAGCGATTGTTTTTAATGTAAATAAATCTGTCAACAATTTATGTAACTAATTCCAACCTAATTTATTAAATTTATTAAAAACAACTTTTCGATGCTATAATTTAACTTGCTAATATGAATTTTGAATGATAATAACATTCAGATATAAAATGCGATAAATTAATACGAAGATGTACTTCAATATTTATAAATAGTATCAAAAATTATATCTTTACATATTTTTATCAACTCAGCCAATATCCACAATCGATTCCAAACCAATTGAACAAATAAGTCAACAACTATTTGACACGAAATTTAATTTAGAATTAGAATTCCTCGAATGCTGTTTCCAATAAGTTTTATAGCACATCCCTAATTAATTCATACAATAAAAAATATTTCAATTCATCGTAATAACATTTAACAAATTATTCCACATCAATTTCCCATGAATAATAATTCAAACACAACTTTTCTTCCATCCACTCAATATTTATTTCCTCATCTGTTCATTCTCCTGTTCGTAGAAAAAATAAAAGCAGAATAACAACACAACAAAAGCTCTCTCATAACTTCCTGTATTTTATGTGTTTCCATTCGGGATATATAATAATAATAAGGTTGAATACACGACGTGAAACAGAGTGAGAGGGCTGTTAAACATATTTCTTATCTCACTTTTTTATTTTCCAAATCATCCGGCAACACATCCGGTAAAGTAGAAAAAACGAAACCACCATCTTCAAGAAAAGAAGTGGGAAAAAAAATGCGTGAGATGAGATGTGATGAAAACGAGAACGAGAGCAAAAGTTTCAACAGCTTGTGAAAGTGTGAGCATCCGTTGGAATCAAAAATGAGAAAAAAAAAAAGAAATAGTGAAAATAATAGCGAAATAAACAAGAAAAGAAACGAATTCAAGATGAAAATCTGAACTATAACTCAAACTTTTCTTTTAAAAGTGAAGAATCAGAATACAAAGAAGCATCACATTCTCTACAATTTTATTCCATTCCTCTCTTTATATTTTAAATTGGATAATAAATATATACACAAACACATATAAAATTAAAATAGAAACTTTTTTAATTTCTTCCATATAATTTATTACTATTTCTAAAATATATTTCTTAAAGTCAGCTTTCCATCAAGAATATAAAATTCCCTTGAAAGATTATTCAATCCTAACTTTACCATTAAAATTATAAAGAAACCAGAAATGAAATAAATAAATAAATAAATGAAACAAAATAAAAAATAATGAGATAATTGTTTCTTAACAATATCCAAGAATATGTTTCACTGTCTTATTTTCTCTTGGTAGTTCGCTGTTGATTTTTACTTTATCTTTTTCTTATTGTCTACCAAGTGAATCTCCGTCGTCATCATTGTCGTCGGTCGTTATTAACCCCGGCGCCACGCGAGTACGTGACGGACTCTAGAGAAAACGACGATGCATCTCTATATCATACGTGTGTGTTTCATTGTATGTGTAGATGTGAACAGATAGGTATTTCATACGGACGAAGGTATAATAGTGTTATGTGTTTAGTTAGAGGGGGAATTGTTGCTTTCCGAACGCGTTATAGCAATATGACCACGACCAGTCCCAATCATCAATATGAAACGATGAATTTCACACTTTGCTCTACAAATAATGTAGTAATTGGATTCTGTTGCGTATACAAAGGACAAGTAAACATTGAATTGTGTTGTTTACTATTCCATATTGATTTATTTATCAATTATAAAAATGCCTGAGATTTATAGAATTGTTATCATCAAACAGCTAAATATAAAATGTCATAAAGGAATTAATTTTTAATTTCATTCTAATTAAAATACTTGACAGAAAATTGAGAGGAAAATATCTTTCTATTTTTTCTTCAATCAATAAAACGATATATGATAAGAAAAAAATTTTTATATCAAATAAATGTCGAGTTATGTTTGACTAATTAATTATTGCTAATAAAATTAATTTTCCAATCTGAATAATTTTCGTAAATTCATCAATTAAAGTTCTATCAACAGAATTTACTTTGAATATCAAAGGGAAATTGAACATTTTGAATTTCTTCTTGTTCCCTTAAAAATATTTTTTCTCGCAATTTTTTTGGTCTCTTTAAAAGAATTTATCGTTGACAGAAATAATTCCAACTTGCACAAAAAATAATCCGGAATTCTTAATAGCATTTATTTTTATCGTAATGATATCTTAATTAAGAGAATTGTATCAAGCAGGAATGTGTTGTCGTGGGTGTATTAGGAAGATCTGATTAAATATTACAAAGTGAACTCGACTGCAATTGTTATTATCCACAACATATTTAACTCTTCAGACAAAGTGATATTTATTTTGATAATTATTCCTCTCAACTCCAACCAATTAAAACATTTTTCCCTAATTATTCTTTTGTTCATTCGTCTATTTATTATAATTAATTATCACTATCATCCAAATTACATTCAATAATTCAAACAATTCCCCAACATTTCTTCATATAAAACGAAACGATCGAAATTATTACACAGCATAGAATAAACATTAATTAGACTTATCGAAATAATTAAACAGCGAACGACAAACATTTAATGCAACATAAAAATTTGCTTTCACCCATCATAAAAAATAATCACCACAAAAATATTAATTAACCTCAAAAATCGAAACTGTTTATCCACATATAAAAAAAGTACTACGCCATAAATTAATATCAATAATTAACAGACTCATTAAACAACAAAATCCCATCACTATCCTCACGATAAAATTTCCAATAAAAAATATTTCAACATAAAAACAATAAATTCAATTCACATATTTATTCTACCAAGCAAATATCCCTATTCAAATAATTCAAATTATCTATTCCACCAGATGAACATGACACACACGAATGAAATTCAATCGGCAAAATTCAGGATTACACGATAGTGCAGAATAATATGCGTAAGATATGAAATTCCACATTATAATGCCGTTCACTACCATGAACAACACAGTTGGAATAACACAAATCGCATATGCACAAACCACACATAGCCTAACATCTATACACAAATCTTTGTGTGCGTGTGGTGATACCTAGTTTGCAACGACATAACGGGGACATGCGGATGGTTAGGAAGATTGACCCTGAATATATAATATTGTTCACACAAAATTGGCCAATAATGACATACCAGAAAGACTCATACACACGAACTATTATTATTTCTTCATGAATCAGAGCATGCCTACCCATAAAACCCATAAAACTTCCATTATAAACAATAATCAAAGAAAATCTATCAAGAAAAGCTATACAATATATATATTTATATCATATGGGTGTGTTTGCATACATAAAACAACAAATCACATCGAACATTGTTCACGATATATTTTTTATCTAATCATTTTTATTCCTCTTCATAAATGTTAAATTATGAAGTAATAAATATAAATTTAATTCTAGCGATTAAACTGCTATTTTTATTTGTAGATATTTAAAATTGTTTAGAAATATTCATTGAATAAGAAAGAAAATGTTTATCATTTATTCAGACAATACTTTGAATTAATTCCTTAGTCAATTGTTTGATTAATAATAATTAAATAATTAAATGTAAGTATTTGGTTATATGATATATACATTCATCATCATTTTTCCAACATAAATGAAAATTAAATTACGTCAATTGACGTCATGTAGAGAAATTAAATCCTTGATAAAATGGTCATGTCTCCATAAATGTACAGAAACATTTCATAACTAAAATGATTTAGTTCCAGCTTTTGTAAAATGTATTTGCAAGAAATGTTTTCACATGAAAGTGGTCAAAGTATTTGAACGTGTTACAGGTCGATATTCCCATTTGTCTAAATGGATTTGAGAAAAGCTTTCAATTATTTATAACTATGGGAATAAAAGACATACAATATCTAGAAAGATTCATAACTGGGTCACCAATCATCAAATTAAACTATCAATTTCACAGTATCAATAAAACCAAATGAAAATTGAATTTTATTAAATATAACTTCATGATTAAATTATATTTAAAGTTCAATTATCTCTAGAAATTCATGGGGAATTAGAAAAAAAAGTGAACATCACTCCACCTCCATCCCAATATAATTCCATGACACAAATTAATTTTTCATAAGTAATTTCTGTCACCCTCTGTAACGATTATTATTAATCAATACATCTAATTACAATTCTAAATATATTCCCCTCATGTGATATCATACAGAAACCAAATACAACATTTGAAATAATATAAAAAATAAAAACAATCAAACAATTATTTTTTAATTATTCAAACTCTCAATCAAATACCCAAAAATCCTCATAAATTTCACAAAATCACTTCCCCTCACTTTCCTCACCTTCTCTGAACACAATAAAACATTAAAAAAATGATCTAAAACATCAAAATCAAACATAACAGCAGTAACAATTATTCACTTGTCATATTTCTTTCATAAAATTCCTATTCTCGCTTCAAATTCTCAATCTTTCATCATCACATCGACTGCCACACATAATCCAACCACATTTAATTTACATATCTCACTAACAACAGAAATATCACATAAGATGACTTGTAAATGCTCAACTTCCTCAGGGGAAACTTGTCCATATACATACAAACATCCACACTGACTTTGTGAATAGAATGGTAATATTATATCTGCAAAAAAAGAAAGTGGAATTTGTGTGTGTGTATATTCGTGTCTTGAAAGAGTTGCAGTGTAAAATAAAACGAGGCGAAAAACTGCGCATAGAAGTAAAACCTACCACGCACAGAAATTATGTACACATATGTATATATACAATACATATATACAAATATATATAACATGACTATATAAGCCCTGAAGATGGTTCGCTAATGGAAAGAAAGACCGACGTAATTACACAGCGAGTGGCAAGAGAGATGAAAATACAGAGGCAAAGAACCGGGAGCATACAAGCAAAGATAAAAGATTGAAAGACTGAATATAAAGGATACACTTAAAAAAAAACAAAACCGAAATGAACTGTAAGAAATAAAAAAAAAAATGGGCAGTCAAAAATGTTAAACGCAAATTTTCTCAGCCTTTTGTGTATGTTATATAAAGCAATAAAAGTTGTAATTGTATTGTTTTTATTTTTATTTCCAGAACAGGGATAATAAATTTGTGATGATGCTGACAAGAACACTTCATTTGAATGTAAAATAGAGAAGAATATCGACCATATATTTGCGGTGGTGGTGGTGGAGGTGAAGTGGAGAACGAGAGGTGAAAACATGCTGGGCAGAGGGTGTATATATGGCTCATTATATCATTAAAATCCTACGCGTTCTTCTTGGATGGAATATTAACCTTCTTTCGCTTTTGCTATATATTTATATTATATGGATTCATGTTTGAATATAAATTTTATTGCAGACGAAAATTCACTGATGATGTGATAGCCAACTGTATCTTGTAAATGATTGGTAGGAACAGTAAATTATTTTGTTTTCTAACTTATTTTAAGTTAGAAATGTTAGACAACTTTTTTTTTACAGTTGGACTTTCATAGTGAAAATTTGAGTGCTTTATTATTAATAATTTGTAGGATTGTTTAGTTGTTTAGTTGTTATTTAATACTTTTGAGAGGTTAGAAATGTTTTTTATTGTTCAATAGTGGGAGGAAAATGTTTGATTGTTAAATTTTATGGTGTGAATATTTTTAGACGAGTTTTTTTGATGAGGATTGAGATTGAAGTTGTTTTTTTTTGGATTATTATGTTGATGTTATTAAAGTGACAAATTTATTCGCAAGATATTATTCTTTAGTAGAATTTTCTGTTGGGTTTAATGGCGATTTTGCTTACAGAAGAATAAAGAACTGGAGCCTTGTACAATGTATAGATACTTTTATTGATTAATTTATATTGCCTTGGTAGAAAATAAAATGTTGATGCTAATATTATACGGAAATAGAACGCGAACTGTGAAATTCATTTCGAGTGGTTTGGTGGAATTATTACAAAAATAGTTTGAAGAATATTTCATATATTATTTTCTGCTTTTGATTATTTAAAAATATGATGGAAAAATTTAACGAAGTTATGAAACATTCAATTTTTATTTTTAATTCCACTGAATTATTTTTATATTATACAAAATCAAATTATATTTCTATTAAATATAATTTGTATTTGATGCATTAAAAATTTAATAATAGTCATAATATTTTTCTGCTTCATTTCTCTTGCATCGTCCACTGTATAAAAATATTCTAATCGATTCATAATTTAACATTCCGTGTGGGATATTATAAATTCATAATTATATCACGATTTCTTCCAAAACTTCATAAAACGCCGAGTTATTATTCTAAATTTAAATTTGTCTACCACCGTCCACCTCACGGCATGAATAAATTCTCTCATAATTTTTATATACTCATATACCTAATAAAAAAAATAAAAAAAGGAAAACGATGAAAATCACAATTATTGTTTAATTTTTTCCATAAAAATCTATTAAAAATCGAATTATTTCTCTTCTTCCCATCACCGTCGGTTTCACAATTACAATAAATTGTGATATAATTTCACATTTCTATGTATTAAAAAAAAAACTCTCATCTGAATCTTTCAGAACTCATCAAATGTCGCATAATTAATTACATTAATTTCATTTCGATTCATCTTTACCTCGAAGAGTAATAAATTTTCAATAATTATTTCCTTCATAAAAGATCCCACATGATAATAAATAAAATAAAATATTAAATATTCACAATCAGAGTTTAAACTCTTCATTAAATATAAAAAATCAAACGATTTGATCAGTCATATTTCCTTTTGCATTTGTCCCACCCTCATAAAATATAAATTTCCAATAATCGATTCTTCATTCCTATTCCTCTTCACAATATGAAAAGCTCTCAATCAATCTAATTCAACATTAATCAAACACATCCAACAAATATTCCAATAAAGACAATTCCATATTTCCATAACAACAGGAAACAGGAAACATAAGAAATAATAATCAAATTTTCATCAATATAATCAAAATGATTGTGAAAATCAAATAATTCTCACAACCACCCTAAAAATTCTTCAACAACAATCAAATAATCACGACAATAATTCTGAAAATAAATACATCAATACCAATTTCTCAATGGTAAACAAATTCACAAACAGATCCCTCGAATATAATTAATCAAAAATATTTTTTTTCACTCACCCAACACGGCAAGAAGCAAAACAATCCAGGAATCCATGGATCCTCGTAGATTCGACAAATAAAATTGTCTCTCAACTCAGACTCGGGGATTCCGTTTTATTCTTCTCTCGTCAGACAACGCACATGGTAAGTGCGTAACACAACGCGATGCATGTGTAGATAGACAGAAACACAACTATCCCCTTTTTCTTCTCCTCTCTCTACCTCTCAATTCCAACTACTTCAAACTCCTCCTTGTCGTCTTCCTCGTCACGTCGTCGTACAAAATTCCAACGATGCACTCACTTCTTTCCCATACAATCCGCACTATTTCTCCCCCTAATTTTTAAATATCCACCTCCTCTTCTTATCATATACATGTACATAAACTCCTATCTACACAGATCCCACACTCACAAGACGTCACACCCGTCTTCTCACGTTTTTATTACCCGTTTTTCTTCGTAACACAAAAAAAAATACCCAAAAAAAAATTCCTTCGTGATCACTCACGCGTTACACTGTCATTCGCTTCACTCTTCTCACGTATGTATGCTTACATACATACGTTCATGCGTGTTTGTTCTCCTTTCGTTCATTCACATAGTTCTCATTTGTATTTGAAAATGAATGAAAATCTTGCGCGAATATTTTTCCATTTCATTCAATGAAACAAAACAATTTTAATTGTGTCGATTAATTTATCGTTATCACAATCGTTGCAATTATTACTTCATTAAATAAAATAATGCAGCAATCCAAGTAGGATCTAAGAATATTCTCCTACAATTTCCATTCCCTCTTTTCATATATGAAATCACATCAATGAATGTTTTTCATATTTTTCTAATACATAAAAGTCATTTACTCCATCGTTATTATGACTATACTTTGCAGTATCATTGATTAATATAATAATGTAATTATATTGATTGTTGAATATGCCTTTTCTTTGAACGTGTATGTCACCACGCGAGCCGATGAAAACACAGAGACCATAATACCACGTCGTGCATAAAGTGCACACGCCCGTCTCTGCGTCTCTCCGCACACACAACTGGAACTGTCCCCGAATGGATTCTGCGCCGGGGCCGTTCTTTCGATGATGGTGTGGTTTTGTTTGGATGTGTGGCGGTGGTGTATATATTCCGCCTGGTGGGGTTATACAATTAAGAATGTGTGTGTGAGAGAGAAAAAGAGTGAAAGAGGGAACGATAGAGAGTTAGGACCCTCCTATAAGCCCACAATGTGTGTGCGCTACCTCCTATCACCCGATTTTCCACCTACCGCGGCGGAGGAGTACAAGTTGATGCAGACACGAATACGCTTCAACCCGTATGATGCGCTTTATGTTTGTATTCGGGCGCCGAGACTAGTACGAATGTTCTACTACTACTTCTATTACTATTGCTACTACTGGTAGTGCTGAAGAGAAATATTCGCTGCGTGCGCCTGAGATATTTCGTTTATTTAGTTGGCAGTCCTTGAATGTTGTTTAGATATATATGAAATCAACGATTCTTACTGTTGACTTCTGTCTCTCTTTGATATTAATTCGCTCTGTTTATACCTCTCTGTTCTTGGCTACTCTTTTGTAGTTCTTTTTTTTTTTTCTTCAACTTGTTTTTCCTTTTTTGTTTCGTTTGAGTGTGTCTCTCTATGTCTCTATCTTCGTTTCTTTCTTTCTGTTTCGCGCCGCCGTGGATGGTTGTCTCCGTTGCGTTTGCCCCGGAGTATTGACCGGTTCGGTGCGGCGTCGAGCCAACACATACGGCAGCACCAGCAGACCAGCAGCAGCAACAGCAGCTTTTAGTTGGAAAGAGATGCGCGCGCAATGTTTCGAGATTTTTTTTTTTTGATTCTTTTTTTCTTCAGTTGTCTTTCTTAATATCGCCACGCGAAGACGCCACTATCGTGATGGTAAGAGTGGGGGAGATGAGAAGGCCCGAGAGCTACATATATATAGGTTATCTTTTCGTAGTAAAAAGCATGAGGTGAAGAGTTGTGGGCGACGTTGCCAAGTTGGAGGTGAAGATCCAGATGACAATGATGATGCTGATGATAGGGAGATGAGGTTGAGTTCGCCATTCAGGAAGTAATCGCACGTGAGCGGATAGTTGAAACAATTGATGTCGTGAACTAGAATCTTGGCGATTTCGACTCAATTTTATGTATTTATGTAGTAGCGAACAATTATGAAGGATTTGGAAGACTACTTCCATGTAATTTCCGATGAAAAGGAAATTACCTGAATTATTGGTTATATATCCAGGTGATTAAATACTCAAAAGGTTTATCGAAACTACATTACCGACTTATGAGATAACACAGTTTCATTCAATTAGGCGGTTGAAAATTTGAAGATTCTTTTGCGCAGCTCTATGAACAAACACAAATTACGTAGAAGTTTAATTGGAAAATTCCAAGATATCAGAATTGAAATTTAGAAGGATCTCAAGTACGTTGTACGAATGGTTCTTCATACTGTAATCATTCGAATTGCTTGGAATAATTCTCTATGATCAACAAAATGGAGAAAAGAACGAAGTTAGACCGAGTTAAGTAATTGACCGTTGAAGATTCAAATACAGATATAAATTTTTATAGCTTATGATACTCCGAAATTTGAATTATTTCCATTACTTATCCAACCTTTCTTTGTATTGAAGACAATACAATTAAAATTTTTCAAAAATATGAGCGATAATTTCAATATTATCAAGCTGAACATATTTGAGTAATTGAATTAGCAAAATTTGTAAATTTTCACTCAAACCTACATCGATACTTCTGAAAAGGACATTATGAATTGCATGAAGTTTATCAAACAATTTGAATCCTCTCAACACTGGTACTCAATGTAACTACTGAACAAAAGAAGCAAAAACAGTGGACACTCTGTTCGCACTAAACACTTGGGTTGGGTGGCGCTCTCTGTACTTTATATGCAACCTGCTTCCGTAGGCCACCTCTTTGTACACCTCATTCGTTCCATACACACTACACCCTCTTCCTTCATTCACAATGACGTGTGTGCGAATGTGTATATATAAACACAGATGCCCCATGTACACGCGCAAACAGGGGGTTGCCCACTTGTCCGCTTTTAAATGTCGCGTGTAGCTATTACACACGCGAGCAAATACTTTTTTTTTAGTCTTTACTCTACTTCCTTTTTCTTTCAGAACAAAATTTGCTCGTGAATGGAAAAGAGGCGGAGTTTATGGTCTCAATTTTTTAATGTTTTTATCCCTGTATTCTTCTACGT
Organism: Meteorus cinctellus; assembly: GCA_030523045.1. NCBI lineage: Eukaryota > Metazoa > Arthropoda > Insecta > Hymenoptera > Braconidae > Meteorus > Meteorus cinctellus. The sequence goes on from JAPYZF010000390.1 coordinate 63,802, forward strand.
AATTTTTAACAGGTTTTTTTTCTTCTGTGTATGAATTTCACGAAATTTGTTCGTGAATATTTCATAAGGAAATGTTTGGATTTCCAACGTGAAAAATTGGTCATTTATATCAAAGAACTAAACATTCCTCTCACCAATTCACCATCAGCTTCGTTTCTTCCTGTCGAATCATTTAATTCGAATTATCGTCCACAATTGCAAAACTCCAATACTTCCCTTCATTTTCCAAAATCAAAACTCATAAAATGACTAAGCTCTTTTTATGGAATTCCTGCAATGCATATTTTATGAGTCAGTACTATTTGGATGTAAGAAAAATGTATATTGAAAACGATGAGTCATATATTGATGGATGGATCTATAGTTCATCAGTGTACCAAAGATGTTTAACAAGAAAAAAACATTTTTCGAATATCGCAACTACATCGGGTGATGGGTGGTTTATATAATACATGCATAGATATATATGCAAATATATATGTTGGTACCTTGAAAAGCTGTATGTTAATCCCGAGGGAATATCACCCGTAGTAATCCCGCGACACGGCGGATTTCCTCATCGTCGCATCGATTCTTTTCTTCTTTTTTTATTCTACCTTCCTTTTATTTGCAGTTTCAGAATGAAAATTTGCTGTGATTACTACATATAGACCTATATCAACTTGCTCTACTTTCACAGGATATTTCAGTTACATTCCGATTAAAATGTAATGAAAAATCGATTTTTCTCGGCAATAATTCTTATCACACACTGAGCCAGATAATTGAATTAACTTGTAATTTATCTGCACTGCAATTTATAAGTAATTAAAGTCAGAATGTCCAATGTTGCTTCTAATGAATTATTCAAGACTTATTGCAACGCATATAGAGCATAAAGAAAATAAAATGAGATCGTTTGCTAAAATTTGTCGCAGTTATTGGCGAATAAATGAATAAATGAATGAATTGAATCAAAACCTTCATATGACAGGAATAGATATTATTGATGCGGATAAAAATCGATTGTTCCTTGTATGAATAAACTGTGCGACTAAAGTCAAAGGTCACATACACTAAACATTCTCTTCTGAAAACTGTGGAGTTACAATTTTTTTTTTTCGCTTCACTTATTCAATGTCGTCTGTATGTGAATAATGAAAAATAGAAGCTGAGAGCAAAGAGTCACGTTTGGTTTGGTAGACTCTGTAAGAATTAATTTTTGATATGATAATATTGATTTATGTCACGAGTCAATTTTCTTGGTTGATAATACTCGTCAGTTAACATTTGGAAATATAGAAATTCAAATTTGTCAACTAAATGAAAATTTTATAAGACATTTAATTAACATTCTGCTCATCTTCTTGGTAAAGGAGGTCCGAACGTCTACAGCGTTCATTGAAAAAGTTTTTCAATTATAATTAACTTTCTTTTGAAATTGAAAATTTTTAGCAAAGTGACGATCCACATAAAACCAACATTGAGAGTGAATGAAAATTACAAAGGGATATCCACGACTTCATAACATTTTCGCTTCATCAAAAGAGATGATCATTAGAAAGACGAAAAAAATGTCCAGCAAAATAAAGATAAATAATACAATAATAAATACCTAATTCAAAGCCCATGGGATTTTTCTTGGATTCATATTAAAATAGTTGATACCTCCTTGACATAATTTTCCATCATTCAAAATAAAAATTAAATCCACTAAGACGTATCTGGTATTACACCGACGCTATTCCACTCTCGTTCATTCCTTCTAATTTTTTTCTCTCCAGTTCTTATCCGGTTCGCATTTTTATGGAATACATCAAAACAGAGTAAACTATTTCATCCTTCCTGTCGCAGTTTCCAGTTTCAAAAGGGCGTGAATTGGCACATACAATCCTCTCGTTTGAGTCACGCGATATATTATACAACACAAAATTGCAACAGTTAGTGGACAAGTAACTTGAGAATATTCGCCACGGTGTATATAAAAATAAATCTGACGATATAAACTAATAAAAAATTTAATGTATTCAAATTTTTACAAATCAACGTTAATAAACTTTAGTTTAAGTCTCTGTCGAATTTTTTGCTATAGCATGTTGTCTCCTTATTTCAAATGCAATTATCCCTAATGCCATACCTGTATTCAAACTGTCAACACCATTCGTCATTGGTATGTTGACACGAACGCCAAACTTTTTATTTACCATATCCAATGCTTCCATGCTTAATCCCAATGTTTCACCACCAAGAATAAGAATATTTTCATTATCAGTGTAAGATGTACCATAATATGGAATAATAGGAATCCTTGCAGTCAACTGCTTCGCTATTTTTGATTCGCGGAGTCGTTGAAAATTAGTTTTATACGTGTGCTTGGTTCCATCATCAATTTCTTCTTCTTCTTCTTCTACAATATCCGCATCCATTTTCGTATTCGATTCGGCTTCAAGCTGATTTTCATCAACACTAGCAGTTTCTGTAGCTGTTTCAGTTGCTTCATCTGCTTCATTCACTCCATCAGCTTCATTGATTGTATTATTATCAGCAACAAAAATATTTGCGTATGGATCTGTCAACTTTGGTATATCATCCCATGTTTTTGATGCAAAGATTGGCATACGGAAATGACAACCCGCTGCGGTCTTCAATACTTTCGGCTCCCAGATGTCTACACATCCTGCAACAAATATTCCAATTAATGTAATGTACTGTTCAGAAATAATATATTTTGTATTCTAATCAATCGATATGCAAATATATAATTACCTTCAAGTGTTATTAATTTTTTGCAACCCACAGCAGCAGCTGCTCTGAGAATTGATCCAAGATTTCCTGGATCTCTTACGTTGTCACAGATAATTGTTAAAGGTAATGAGTCATGTGCCGGTTTCTTCTTCTCCACGTCAGGAATTTGGAAGAAACCTGGAATGATTGATACAAATTTTATAACTCATTGAACAATAAAGCTTATGAATTACTAATAATGAATAAAATATACCCATTAATCCAGGTGATGTAACTAATGTTGACCACATTTGGATAGATCGATATGGGACTTTATATAACTTCACACCCTTTTTAGGCAATGGCAGCTTTTCAGCATCTCCAATGCGACTGAAGACAATGATTTCTGGTGTCGCACCAGAGTTTATAGCATCTTCAATCAACCTACGACCTTCCAATACTATCCTGCTATTTCTATTTCGCGTTTTCCTTGATCTCACTGACATCATCAACGATCTGAAATTGAATATTCAATACAAGAAATTCGTACAACAATATTCTTAACAACTCCCCTTCAATACATATAGAGAACAAAATTAATTACGTTAACATCGGATCAGTTTCTTTAAGCTCAATGACATTGAGCGATCCATCTTCTTTCAAAAGTAAATCATCAGGTGTGACTCGTAATTTTTGTTTTATTGATTTCAATTTTGGTTTTGGTCTCACTTTCAGTGGTTTTCTTTCGTATACTTCATCGTGATTTTCTGATTCCATCTCTTGTGGTTCCGGTTCTTCAACTTCGATGGGATCGTACGAACTCATCTGTGGTTTTCTTTCATCTACATTGAAGCGATCTTTTGATTTCATTTTTTGTGGTATCCTTCTTTCTACTTTTCCACGACCACTTGGTCTTCTTTCTTCTATAAATTCATTTGGTCCATCCGCCTCTTCAACGTATTGCAATATTTCCTCTTCATTTACAATTCGTTTTGGCCGACGATGATGCCAGTCGCTGTACTTTTGCATTCGTATTATTGGAGTTATGCAATGTGAATTCGACTGGTTGACACGTTGTAAACATTTTGCAGTTAATTTAATACAATTGAAAAACATTGTTGCAAACTTTTGTAGTTGGATTTCTGTTTAGGAATAAAAAGTAAGGTTAGAATGCCACCAGCGTGGGATTGAATGGGGATCCGGACATGAGAAGCTGAGGACAGAGGGCAGCAAAGTCGCTTGTCCCGAAACCCGGCATATTTTGAAAGTACATAAAAAAATACGATGAATTCCAATAAATATTTGCATTGGACAGTAGAAAAATTAAAAGAAGAACTCAAAATAAATGAATGACAAAGTCGAGAAAAATAACTG